>JAXGGA010011564.1:0-41958 GCA_038373865.1 Uloborus plumipes | reverse complement strand
ACTAAGATAAGCCTAAAATTCTTTGCTGATGATAGTTAATTTGCACTGTGGGATGTGCATTCTGTTACAGTCGCATTAATAGTGCAAAAAATATTTTTTCTTGAAATTGCAGACAGAATTAGTTTTAGGATGCTTAGTTCATTTTATACTTGTTCTGTAATTAGCTTTTCTTTACGATTAGAAATATATTTTTCAAACCTCATTTGTCTCCTCTGTTACACAAAGTGGTTGAACTATTCAAAACCCTTAATGAATGACTCATATATACAAGCCATTTACACTTTATTATGCACAAATAAACAGAGAATAATTTTTAAAACAGCGAGTAGTTGACGAAATTACTTCATTTGATTAACTTAACTCGACAATTTCAGACATGATTTGTAGCATTTTGGCTGGAATAACCCATAAATATAACATTTGCATCTCGGAATGTATCTTTATTTTTTCAAAATGAAGTTGAATTTCGAGGTGATCGTTTAAGAATTAGTTTATTAATTTGTTTTTAAAAATGTGAATATGTTTAGCATGACCCTTAATGTAGTTAAAATGATAATTTGCCACTTTTAAGAATGTGTATCTTAATTTTTTGGAACTAAAGTAAAATTTCAAGTTGATTATTTAAGTAAAGTTTACTCATTTGTTTTTTAAAAAGTGAACAACTTTAGCATACCTCTTAAAAGTATATTTAAACTGCTGATTTGAATCTTCAGAAAACATGTTCCTTTGTTTTTTGGAGTTATATAAAATTTTTAACTGATTATTTGAGTATAACTTTATTATTATTATTATTATTTAACACACTGGTCCTGTTTTAATATTTTCTTCTTTAACTTGTATGTTAGAAAAATTACATGCATATTATTCTTTAAAAAAAAAGAATTTCAAAACAAAATTTTGCTTTATATTATTGCAAAATTAGAAATAAGAAAATGTGTTACTTTGTAATGAAGTTTAAATTCATAAAATTCTAATAAAATATGTATCAATTTGAAAAAAAAAAGTTTATCTGAGCTTAGTTTTTTTTCCTTTTTTCTTTAATATTGGTGAAATATTTAATAACTGTATCATTTACGTAGAAACCTATTGAAATGATATTGAAACAGAAAAGCTTTAAAATTTAAACTAAGAATAATTAAAAGTTTAAACTTTGAGTATGTACAGAAATATTTAATTCAATCTTTTAAAGTTTCGTCTATTTTGATAAAAATACATAATTTAGAAAAATCACAATATGCTAGTGTTTCATTTCATATGTAGCGCTACTCCTGTAGAAAATAAAATAGAGGCTTTAAAAATTAATTTAAATGCATTTAACATGTTCTTAAAGAAATTATGCGAGAAACAACTTTGATTTATTGTTTTGAAGCTGCATTACATAAAAATAAGCGAACATGCAATGTAATTGTAATGCCGGATATTCGCAGGATATCCGGTATCCGGCGTGTGATGAGCCACCGGATATCCGATATCCGGCAAAATCACTATCCGGTCCATCCCTAATTGTGCACCACGAATTTGTACCAACTGGGACAACAGTTAACTCAGTTTTCTACTTGGAAGTGCTTAAAAGACTGAAAATGACTGTCGCCCGTCGTCGAAACGACATCAAGGACACGTGGAAACTTCATCACGATAATGCGCCGAGTCACAGCACTTTCATTATTAATGACTTCCTGGCCAGGGCTCACACCCCATTGGTTCCCCAGCCTCTTTACAGTCCTGACCTGGCTCCCGCGGAATTTTTTCTATTTCCTAGGTTGAAAGGAGCAATAAAAGGTGAACATTGGGGCTTGATTGAGAGCATTCAAGCTCATGTCATATTGGCACTGAAGGATATTCCAAAACAAGCCTTCCAAGATACCTTCCAGGGTTGGAAACACCTTCTTCAGAAGTGTATCAATGCAAGAGGGTGCTATTTTAAGGATTTTTGACTTTTTGTATGAATATCTTCAGTAAGTGTTTTTTTATGAATTTTTTCCTATTACTTTTGGGACGCACCATGTATGTGTATATATCAGGGTTGGCAAGTTTTTGACAGTCGGAGGTTTTATCCGGTTTTAACCGTGGTTTTTACCGTCATGTCAAAAACCACTTTTTGACATGGTTTTTGACATAAGTGTCAAAAACCTAAATTTATGTCCAAAACATGTTTAAATTTGATATTGATAATCAAAATACATTTTCAAATGAATTTGACAATTTCTGATTTCAGACACTAAAGTAAACTTTTGGAGCTTTAGGTTATTAAAATAAAGTGTAATAAGCAATCCTAATCATAATTGAAGGGCTCGGGAGTAAATAATGGTAACTAGCATTTTAAAAAAATCAAACATATGGCTTTTGAATATGGCTTTATTGGTTTGAGGAATTACTGTAACAGATTTTTTTATTTTAAAAATGAAGTGGGTACATTAAGTGCTGTGTATCTTGGGTATACTTAATAAATTTTTACAAGTGATTTTTTTTAATTTTAATTTGAAATAATAAATTTTAACTAATAAATAAATGAATAAAATAGTTTTATCAAAAATATTTAGCAGATTTGTACACTGAGTACTAGGGATGCACCGAGTACTCGGTAAATATTCAGTACTCTGCCAAATTTGAATCAGGTACTCGGCCGATACCGAGTAGTTGTAGAAAACTGAATAGTTCAAGACACATTTTTCAATAATTAAAAATATGCAAATATATATATAATGCAATCATTAGCAATTAATATATTTATAAAATATGACTGAATTCTACGTATAAGTTTTTAAAAAGTTATAGTACCAAATCAGTATAAAAATTAACTAAGAATGTGCAAATGTAATTAACTTTTTCATATCGCATATTGGTGTAGGGGAATTACTTTTGGTCAGGAACAGTCCAAGTAATCCTTAAGATGAATATTAATAAACTCATTAAAAAGAAACTTTCAATCATATTCCAATATATTTCTAATCATTTAAATTTAGAATTAACAACTTAATTGATACTTTATATTTATTCATTTAATGTAGTTTCATTTTAAAAATAATTTTCTAAAATTTTTGACAAAATAAATAAAATATTTTAAACAATGCATAAGTTAAATTCAGTGGGATTTTGTTCTAAAAACTATCATATAGAGGTCCATTCCAATGATCAGTTCATATGTCAGGGTTCGAATTTACTGCTGGTCCATTGGTTCCAGACCAGTAAAACTCGCCTCGAATCACCATAAAAATAATAAACAATCCAAGGACCCCCCCTATTTTTTTAAGAAAAAAAATGTGGTTAATGATTTAAGGTGGACCAGTGATGTTGTCTGTTAACCAGTATATATTCCTGTTCACTGGTCGAGAAGACCAGTAAAATTTTGTAATGATTTCTAACCCTGTACCGCTGTATGTCAATGATTTTTTAAAAAACAATTGGTACTCGGTAACTCGGTATTCGGCCGAGTAGTGAAAGGCCGAGTACTCAGAACTCGGCTACTCTGTCAAAGTGCTACTCGGTGCATCCCTACTGAGTACTAATGAAATTAGTTTTGCTTTTACTCAAAATAAAAAAAAATCACTTTGATGTAAAGATTTTTAGATTGATAAAATAGCTAATTAATAGTTATTAAAGCATTTAAACCTACTTTAAAAACTGGATTTAACTTTTAATACTTTTAACTTTTTTCATGGCATAACAAGTTAATTTAAAAGAATGAGAATTAATTTTCATTAAATTTATTAATTTAATTTTTATTAAACTTGACTGATGAGATAACTAATTAATAGTTTTTAAACATTTAAACAGAACTTCTTTAAAAACTGGATGTAAGTTTTAATATTTAACTTTTTTCACCGCATAACAAGTTAATTTAAAAGAATGAATTAATTTTCATTAAATTTATTAATTTAATTTTTATTAAACTTGATAAGATAACTAATTGATAGTTATAAAAACATTTAAACAAAACTACTTTAAGGTATACGTACACACTTGGACATTTTTTTTAAATTTTTCACTCTAAAAATCCAATTTTTTAACAGTAGGTCACCTGTTGTATGTTTAAAACCTTTTCGACATAAAAATCTGAAAAAATCTTAAATAAATAGTAACTAATTAAGATTTAATGAGCTAATTAGCACATTTTTCTAAACACGATATCTTAAAAGCAAATTGGTTTAGGAACACAATTTTTGTCAAAAAATGTTCTTAATATTACCCTTCGTGTGGTCTTCCTCAATAAAGATTCTAGAAAAAGTAGATTTTTTTACTGATAGTTTTAACTACAGAAGGACAAAAAAAAATCAAGGTTTTTCCCGAAATCTTGAATTTTAAAAATCCATTAAAAATGTACTTTTCCAGTTACAGCTCTGATTGAGGCAGACCACATCTGCTCAACTACGCAGAATCCAATGGTACTAAAATAATTGAGGTAGATGAATTCACTGTTGTGTAGTTATGTTTGGAAGAATGCAGCATATGGCAAAATAGCAATGCTTCAGAAATTGAGTTTAAAGATTTCGAAACAATTTGTAAGCAATGGCAACACTAAAAGAAAAACCCTTGTAACTCGAGAAATATTTCAAATATTGACTACATCTTAGTATTGTTTGAAAGCTAACAGATTGGAGAACATTTTAAGAAAATAAAAAAAAAAAAAAAAATGATATTTTGGACGAATTTTGAGATTTCAAGTGTGTACATATACCTTAAAAGCTGGATTTAAACTTTAATATTTGACTTTTTTCACGGCAAAACAAGTTAGTTTAAAAGAATGATAAATAATTTTCATTAAATTTATTAATTTAATGTTTATTAAACTTGATTGATAAGATGCATAAATTTTATTTGATATTTTTCAGGATGAGAAACCTTATATGTTTATAAAAAATCTCAATAACCACTGTATTTGAGTTTTAGACAGGTTTTTGACATTTTCGACGGGTTTTCGACAGGTTTTTGACGTCGAAAACCCAACACTGGTGTGTATATATATATATATATATATATATTGAACACGTTTTAAAAATCTTTGAAAAGTACAAATACTGAAATTCCAATACATCTTATACTTAGCTTATCTTAGTTGTGCACAACCTGCGGCCCGCGAGTGCATTTAATTTTTTCTGTTCAAAAAAGAAAAAAAAATTTTTTTTTGAGAAAAAAGAAAAAAAAAATCAGTTTTTTTTTTTACTCAGAGGGGGAAGAAGAAGTAAAAGATTTTTCTGGCGGGATTTCAAACTACACACACTGATAAAAACGCTCCAAAATTCGTTTGTAGAAAGATTTCAGGACTTAGTAGGAAAAAAGTCAACATGAAAATTTCAATTTTCAATTATTAACCAGTGGACAGCAGACCCTTATAGCTTTTTAGCATTAATTCGGCAAACCTTATAATTGTTACAATAACGACCACGACAAAAAAAAAAAAAAAAAAAAAAACACCATTTTGAAAAATGTTACATACATTTTTTTTTAATAGTCCCTTGCTCAAGGTCTATGTTTCCAACTTGAATGGTAAAAATCCTACTTATTTTACTTTATATGTAAAATGCTTTGCAATTTGGGTATATTTACATATGTTTTTTCGATGACGCGTGCTAAGCGTAATTTGAGAGTTTACATGCACTTTTTCAGCAATCTTTTAGCATCGACTTTCAGGTTACGATATTTCTTCTTATTTTTAGAATGGTGACCATACAAATCATATTGAACAAGAATACAAGCGTATTTTTCAAAACAAATACGAGATTTTTTTTTTAAACAATCATTTTTTAATTTTTGCACTTGCCCCATAGTGAATGGATATTTTTCGATCTGAAAGACGAATAAATAGATTATTTGGAGCTCTTGTTAGTGAAGCTCTTGAAAGAGATGGAGTTAGTTTCCTTACTGACCTCTGATATATGCAAATCAAGTTTCTAATTGTTGAGAGAAAGTACTGGTGTATGCTGATGCCAGGCCCATTATTTTTCAAAATTTTCCAGAGGGCAAAGGATATATACTCAATGTAAATTACATCAAAAATTATAGTCAAAATTAAAAAACAAAAACGAAAAACATGACAATTTCTCAAAGCCTGCGAGAAGGGGAGTGGCGGTAATTACCCTTCAAGAGCCCTCCAAATGATCGGCTTGCATGCGGCCCTCTAATGGAACTCCTATAATGCATGTGGCCCTTCACTGAAAAAGGTTGTGCACCCCTAACTTATCTAATAAAACTTTTAAAACATACAGAATTAAAACAGGTACCTTCACAGAAGCTAGAAATGTTTTCACTGCTTATTCCTTTTAAAATTGGAATACTTCCACACTTCACAAGTTGATAATTTTCTTCAAATTCCTTTAAGCCTGCCACAAATGAATTTTTTCGGAAATTCTGAAAAAATTAAATATCTTTATTGCTGTTGTAAATAAAAGTATACATACTTTTATGAAAGCATACATACTTTTTTCTTAGGAAACTCTGTTAATGTTTTGATAACTAAGCCATCAGTTCTACCAAAAAACTTTATCAATTTTATAGCAGATACTACAGTCTGATTGAGAGTAAAGGACCACATCTCTCTACCATTTAGCAAACTTAAGCCAATTACCTATAAAAAATAGGTATAATTAAATTTATGAAAGCAATAGGTAAATTAAGAAAGCAATAGGTAAATTTAATTTTTCAATGTGGTATGTTTTATACATAAAAAGCTTGTTACAATGAAAAAAGCACAGACAGATTTGCAATTAAAGGGTCACAGTACCTCAAAAATGACCAAACGACCAAAATTTTTTATTGCTTTTTTCAAAAGTAAAAGATATTTAAAACACTCGGAAAAAATAGCATTGCTCTAGCTTATTTAAAAAGTTATGAGTGACTTTAGGGCATGCAGCTATGTGTTCTAATAGAAAAGCACAACTTTAAAGTGTTTTTTTCTCGATGATCAGTGTTTAGCGTTTAACTTTAAAGTAATATTTTTTGCCCTCAGGATAATACATTTCACAAAACTGTGCGTAGAATAAGCATTTTATAAATTACTAAATTTTTTAGAGAATGTTAAACTTTTAAAAACAAAACTTTATGATATTTACATAATAGGTTGCAAAATATTTTCAAATCAATATATAAGAAAAATGACTCAGATTTTTAGAGGTACTTCTTGTTATCATTTAGCAAAAAGAAATTTTGAAATAAGTGCAAAAACAAAAAAAGGCTTAGGGTTTTTAAAAAATTCAAATTTTCTTAAATTTTTTTTTAAAAAGTGAGCAAAATTTTTAATGTTTGAAAATAAATTATTGATTGTTAAATAAGTGCAGAAACAAAGGTTTCAAAGAATTACGCTTTTCACGTAAATTAACGAAAGATGTTAGAAAGGTACTGTAACCCCTTAAATAAATTTTTGAAACAAAATTATGTTAAGTTTCTGGTGTTCAACATTGTATATGGGTGATTTTTCTCAAATAGGGCAAATTACTGCCCTTAAACCTCTCTATGTTATTAATATTGTTAAAGTAAATTTCACAGGCATGCATAGTATTATGTTTAGAAATTATTTTGGTAGTTTTTATAAGTTAGATATTTATAAACTCCATAGTTCAAATTAATCATTTGTCACTCACATTGTCCCGACATAACTTTTCAACTTTTAAAATTTATTTTTGTTAATTTAAAGTATGGATGTATTACTTATTATTTTAACCCGTAACAGGGGAGGTGAAAAAATAGGACGTAACAGGGGACGTGCGGTCTCAGAGACCGTGCTACTTTCAGATTTTTTAAAAACCGTGTAATAAAGATACGATCATGCTATTTCTCAGAGATATTCTTTGAACTTTTATTTGCACGGAAAAAATATTTTTTTGAGTTTAAATTGAAACATACCTTTTCCGAGAAAAATTCGCGAGGGCTCTAAGATTTTTCGAGAAAAAGCATATGTTGCAGGAAACATTTTACTACGGATAATAAAAACCATCATGTTATTTATTAATGATTTTATTTTAGCTATTTAATACTTACAGAGCATTTTAATACGAGAAAATTGAATATACCATATTACTGAAATTTTTTGACAACACCTTAACTATTAGCATATCGCGTCGTATTTTCGTTAATAATTGAGTCCTCATCATCCCTAAAACACTCATGACGAAGTTTTTGCAAACATTCTAAACAATTCTCAACTTTATCTAGAGTATTTTGCATCTCTCGCGCATAACGCGAATCAGATTAATAAACGCATCACCGCAAACCTAACGTTAGAACTACGCGTCATTACTGCCGAAAATTGTAACACTAAAGGGGAGGTGCAGTCTCACAGACCGCTACTGAAGAAAACTATTAAATTTCTACCAAATTCACATGCCAAAGTATGTTGATGAGACAGGGTGATGTTCAGGGCCTCAAAACAAGAAGCTACTGGGAAAAACAGGTCATTTGGACTCAAAATGTATAAAGGGCGAATGGTTTAAATACGTGTGCGGTCTGTAAGACCGCACCTCCCCTGTTACGGGTTAATAACTTTTTATGTCAAATAGGGACAATTCTGTGACATTGTTATAACTTATTAAAAATATCAACTTCAATATTATTATTGAATGTCACATCACTTTCTTATGGAACTCCCACGCTGACCTTAAGTTCTAATTGATACTAGCGGGAACATAAAGCTAGTAGATGGAACCAAAATATTTTGATAGCCATCACAGCACATTGCATCAAAAGAAAAAAAAATAACTTGATTTTTAGTTCCATCGTCCTCAGAGGAAAATTTCGACAGAAAGAGGGTGGAAAGCTTTTTACCTCATCACTTCCTACTGAATACAGGTAAGTATTTAAAACTGTATTACTATTGCTTCATAAATATTTAGCTATAGTTAAAGCCCACTAAGTTAATCTCAATTCATATAATTGTAAAAAAGGAAATAGCCATTTTGTTATAATTCATCACTCCCTCATAATTAATGTTGAAAAGAAAGGAAAATACCGGGTCTATTCCCAGCAATAAACCAGGATTTTTAGGAAGGGAATTTAAGCAATTTGAAAAAAAAAAGGTACCGTAAAATGGGGTGAATCGGAACACTTTTCAGCTTTGATTGTAAAAAAAGTAGTTAAAAGATTTTTTTTTTAATTTGATTTTTTGGGTAAAAACTTCGGTCTTGCTTTACTTTTGATATTCCAAGCGAAGACAAAGCATTTTGAAAAATAATTATTAAAATATATAGGAAATTATGGGTGTTCCGAATCACCCCGCTGATAGGGGTCAATCGGAACACTTGTTAAAATTTTTATTTTTTTTTTAATTTAACCTGTAATAGGTCTCACAAAATGAGTAATATTGATGGAGGAGAATAAGAACAGACAATTACTGTCAAATAAATGCATAATTTCAATACCAGTAAACGTGTATAATTTGTCAAAATTCAAAATAATTTTGAACTTATGAAAAATGAAAAAATTTTAAGAAATGCTTTTGAATTGAAATACAAAGATTTAACATGAATGGAAGTCACTCATGTCGTCCACAAATATGTACTTGTCCTTAAAACTAGCAATTGTGACTAGGCTTAAGTTTTTTCATAACATCTCCTGGGATGAACTCTGCCTTTTCTCTAGTTTCTTGAAATCTCTGGGTTTCGGGGATTGTCCTGAAAGCTTTCTACGCTTATTCATCACTGTCTGTGTGCTGGATTTTTACTACATAAAGTCTATATGACTTTCCCCCTCGTATTTTAAGTAAAAAGAAGTCTCCTGGAGAAAAAATCTTTTGAAATCTGCAACTGTTTGTCATTCTAAGATCTAGTTGCTCACAAGAAGGGATAAACAGTAATAAAACCTTGTTCTTGTCTTGATTAGAAGAATTGGGGTTAGAATCTTAATTTTTCAAACAGTTTCCTTCAAATAAGTTTGAATTGGAACAGCAGAACTAAGTGTTCCGATTCACCCCGCATTTTTTTTTTCTATGCCATTTTTCAGAATTCTTCATTTTTATGACACAATTTATAAAAAATGTAAATTCTAATGTGGTATTCTGTTGTTCAGATACATGTATAATTGAAACATACCACTCTTAGTTTTTAAATATAAGAAGGTTTGATCTTGCATATGAAGTTTTGCAGTCTATGGAAATGTGATGTTTTCTAGCGTTCCACGTGCAGCCCTCCTTAGAAGCCAATAGCGTTGCCAGATTGACAAAAGTAATTTTTTCCTACTCCCTATGATCTTACCTTACTAAGAAAGAAATTCATGGTGAAAAATACCCAATAGTTTATTTATGCAGAATTTCGTTGTACGGTCGGGAAGTTTTGTTCCGATTGACCCCGCTGTTCCTATACACCCCATTTTACGGTACTTTATTAATATTTTACCCTTTTTTTTATATAATATGAAAATTTCAATGCTTTTTACTGCTATGAATGCAAATTAAGTAACTTTTGCTAAAATACATTGTGAAAACTAGCGTTTACAAGCATTATAGCTTCCTTTAACTGATTTAGTTTTTATTGATTTTCAATAAAATATTAAATTATTCGAAAACTTAATATTGTCATTAACACATGATTTATAATTAAATATTTAATTGAGTTGAATATTTAATATTCTTTAATCGCACTAAGATAAGTCATTCCATTCATGATACTTATGCAGAAAATGTTGCTGGTATATGCAACTAAATACTTTAATTTCTTTCAAAAAAAATAAGTAAATAAAAAGAAACCTTGTGCAACAGCATATTTTTAGTACAATTTCAATCTTAACCCTTCCTTCTCGCTCCCGTGAAATTGACAGGGTGAAGTTTCGTCCTCTATTTCTCGCGCCCGTGATATTTCCGGGCTGAAGTGTTCAAAAATAATGCGCGAAAAATAATAAAACAATCTATTTCTTATGCCCGGAATCATGTTTTATTTCTCAACATGTACACCAGATGGCTGCACTAGTCTATTTGCAACGTTTTTAGAGATAGTTAACGTTTTTAGAGATAATAACTCGGTACTATTGTCCTGATTGTGATGTTGGCCTTTGCATCGCATGCTTTGAAATTTATCACACAAGAAAAAATTACTAGTATTTATTTAAATTATGCATAAATGCAATAAAATTCTCTTTGAATGTTTCAATCACATATTTTTTATTTTCTCTCTTTGTTGGAAAACAAACATTCAGTCATAATAACCCTGAATGTTGGCTTTCCCGTTTTTTTATTTATTTTTTAATTTCGAGCTAAAAATTAACTTAAAAATTAAAAATGAATGCAAATATTGTATATACACTCAGTTTTATATAATTTTCTTGAATAAAAAAAATAGGCACTTTTATGACCATTTTCTTCAAAATTATGGGAGCGTTAAGGGGTTAAACACAGTGAAACTTCACTTAATGGACACCCCTTCAAAGCGGACAGTTTATTTTATTCTTGTTCTTTTTTGTAAAGTAAACCATTAAGATTCCCCTCATTAAAGCGGACACTCTATCTGTAAATATAGGGTCCTGGCGTCTTCTGTTGCCCTTTACCGGCTCCTGATGAATGGGGTCAGTTCTTGAAAAGTGATGCATACTGTATCCCAACAATTGACAGTTTATTTTGAAGGGTAAAGAAACGCCGAAGCAGAAATATGTGAATGGAAAGAATTTTAAATTATTAAGACGAGGAAGCAGTGAAATTCTTTGGAAGGATTAGTTTCATTGCTAGAGTTTTAGGAAGAAATGCCTAGATTGACTCTGTTGCATGTTGTGTCTTCTACATGCATACAGACATCGTAAAAAATTAGGAAGAGAATTGACACAAGAGTTTAAAATTTATCATAAAGATATGATGAGCAAATACTTGAAAAAATTTCAATAACATCTTTTTTTACGAAACTAATATAGATATGTTCATGTACTTTTTTCTCATATTTTAAATTATCTTATTACTTTTGAACCTGGAATTAAAGCACATGTAAAGCTTATACTAATTTCATTATTTTTTGTAATGACGCAGATCATGGAATAAGTTTTTTTTTTAATGAGTCTAAATACTTATTCTGTAGTAATTTACTTAGAAACTTATTTTGTATTTACTTTTCTTCTCCCTCCCTTAACCCTTAGGAGCCAGTCGGTACACATGCTGTACCATAACTATTGTTTTTTTAGAGGACGGGGTTGAGATTTTCACTCAAACCCTTTGGAGCCGGGGATTTTTCCAAGGTTTCATACGTCTGGTATGACAGTTTATACCTTGTCTTTCCAATGGAAAATAAATCTGTGGTTCAACTGTCGTACTACCTGCATCAAAAGAAAAATTTCTAAAAAACAGCCCGGATCCAAAAGGTTAAGTAGACACCCCTTTAAACTGGACAATATTTATGTTCCTGTATGTGTCCTTACTATACTAGAATGCAGCTTAACTTGACACTGAACGTCGCCACGGGCGGAGCCAATAAGAGCTCAGAAGCAGTCAGCGATCTCCTCTAATTCGCCAAGTAGGCTGTGACGTTTTATCTAGCTCGTTTTTCATAGGCTAACACAGTGGTGGCCAACCCGCGGCACGCCTGCCACAATGTGGCACGGCAGAGCCGTTACAGTGGCATGCGAAGACTTTTTGAAAAAATTGAAAATTTGAGGGAAAATGTCGATCTCAAAAATATTGATAAAAATTAAAACCCCTGAACTGATAAATATAATGATATTGTGCTGTCAGGAAACTGGCTTACAAATTGTCTTTACTACAATATTGCTAAGTACTTAGCGTTAGCTTCGGGCAGTGGGGTATCTAGGGGGTGGGCTGATAGGGCTGTAGCCCCCTCTGAAATTATCAAAAAAGAATTTAAAACATTTAAGTTATTACCCTTTTTCTTTCTTGTTCCTGAAATCACGAAAAGAGAAATTTTTTCTGCAGAGAAAATTTAATTTAAGGACAAAATATAAAGACAGAAAAGGAAAGAAGAAAATTATTTCTTTTTCTTTAGGCATGTCCATTTTACTGTTTGTGACGTTTATGACTATCTTATAATTCAATTTTGTGCATTTTTATTGCAAATTTCTTTCAGAAACACAGATTAACGCTTGTTCATTCATCTGGCTCTGTTCAATATATTTCAAAACACGTAAAAGAAACATAACATTAGGAACAATAGTAAAATAAATCGGAAAATTAATGTTATTAAATCACAAATATGTCAAAATATTGCATGACCTTGTTGGAGTACCCTTACTTTAATTCAGATAACTTTTCAAAATTTAATTCATCTTTTCCTATTTTTATCAAAATGATTTTATCAAAATGTTGCACCTCTCGGTTACAACAACAAGTATAATGCTAAAAAAATTAATGATGTATTTTTGTCATCTTAAATTAGCATTCATATGAGAAATTCAAAAAATTTACTTTTCTTAGCTAAATTTTCTGAGGATCCCTGCTCTCTTCTTTCTAAGTCTCGACTCAGTATTAATTGATAGCACTTAAAACACTTAAACTTCTTAGGATTCTCAAGAACTAATCCTAAAGTTAAAGACTTGGTAAAAAAGATACAGACTCGTAAACCGCATTAAGTTGAGACTTTAATTTTTAGAATATAATGTTTGATGTTATTTCTTTTTTTAAGCATAAGCCAACTGACAGAACTTGTAAAAGTGTTTATTAACGATAACTCTTAAGTTCGGACTTGTTTTATCTTTATTATCATTTAGATTTCAATTGCTCCGCCTTACGAGAAAAAATGTTTCATTTGAGTAAGAATTACAGTCAGCTAACCTAAAATGTATTTTTGACTTATTTTAAAAAATTTCCAGTTTGTTGGAAAAATACAATGTGGCACACTGAGCTTTTTCTCTTTAGATAGTGGCACTCTCCCTAAAAAGGTTGGCCACCCCTGGGCTAACGTCACGCAAACATCATGATGCTGTTGTCAAGAAAGGTTGCAGTGTAGTATAGAGAGGTTTTATTGTACCCTATTTTCTTTTTAAAGAACAAAAGATTTTTTAACAATGATACAAGCTGAAAGATCTTAAATAATTATGTTTTAAGCCTAGAATCAACAAAAAACATGAATTTTATTTACTCTCAAAATTTCAATGTTCCTTAAAATTCTGGGTTTATTCCCTAAAATTCCCAGATTTAATTCATTAGCTCAAAAACTGATTTTTGTACCTCTACTCATAAGTGAGAAAGTGACAGCTTATGAAAAAATGTTGTACAAAATATTAAATATGACTGATCATGCAATATTTTTCCTACTACTATAGATGAGCTCAGATTTACTAAAAAATAAATAAATCTTGTTTTTAATGAGTTTGATAGAAAAATTTGTCTTAACTATTGTTTGGCCTATTTGGAGGTAATCACCCACGTACTTTCAGTAATAATAGATACGAATTTTTAAATTCAATTTTTTTTCACATGAAAAAGTGGAAAATTGTCAAAATAATAAAATCAATGCATTAAGAAGTTAGTAGGGTGCACCAATTAATCGGCAGTACCGATTAATCGGCCATAATCGGCCACTTTGCCGATTATTAATAATCGGCAAAATCGGGCCGGTTAATCGGCCGAAAAAAGATTTTAAATATTATTCTTTACAGTACACCTCAACAAAGAAACTATGAGGAATAATTTTATTAACAGTAATAACCCTCACAGTTGTTATAAAGTTTTTAATAAATTAATTCTCCTACTTTGAATAAGTATTCATAGACAATGTTACAACACTTTTTGGTGGCGATAGTTTTCTTCTTAGCACAGTACTTTTAGATAACCTCTAGTTTTCACAAAGAATAAAAGTCTTGAATTAAATTGCAACAACTTATTAAAAAATTTTAATTAAAAGTACTCCTAAATTAGAATGCTCACCAGACTCCCCCACCCCCTTTTTAATTTTTAAGTCCAATTAACTAATTAATAATGTGTTAATATAATACAACTGATAATAATATGAAAATTGGTTCTAAGAAATTTGATAACATAGTGAAATTATTTAGTGAAAATTAAAAAAATTGTCTCTCATAAATTATTACTCGGAAATCTATAAGATCGGAAAAACAGTGATGAGAAAATTGGTAGTACTAAAAACTATCATGCTCATCATTAATCGGCTTGGCCGATTAATCTGCCGATTATCAACAGCCGATTAATCGGTAATCGGCGAATTTGCTTATCGGTGCATCCCTAGAAGTTCAGGGCCCAATGCAGGCCGATTTTGCTACCGTTTATCGGTACCTTCACAAAAATAAAATAATAAAAACGGTACCTTCACAAAAATAAAACAACAAAAACGGTACCTTCACAAAAGCTATTGGTATTGACATCGTTCAAAAACAATGACAAAGAATTAGTAACATTGATTTGAAAACAGTGTTTTTATATCATAGATAAATAAAACGTTGCAACATTTTGGCGATAATTGCAACTTATAGTAACCCTGTTCTACTCCGCTTGATTTCTACTGCAACCCTACTTCCCATCCTCAGGGCAAAGCCTGTCTTGCGGGCCCCGCAACAACCCAGCATTTTAAAAATTATTATTTGTTTTCCGTTTGGATTCCTTTATTAAACACATTAGTTATGGTTGATGTTTTTTTTTTTCTTAATTTATTCCACTTCTTTATGGGATGATTTGGAGAATAAAATAACATCTGAATAAGCAGAAATGCTATCACCCTTTTCAAAATAGATCTTTTCAAGGGCGTTGCAGTTGCAGTTATGGTTTTCGATGTCAGACTCTAATTTGTTTGTTTTTAAGCAATAACTAGACACAAACTGAACTTTGGAAAAAAAAAAAAAACTTTTACATCGTATAAGCTGCAGGAGTTAAAATTCAGCTTTTAAACAGGTATAAGCGGCGCCTTATCTACTGGAAAATACGGTATGTAAATAAAAGGAAAATTCAAAAATAAACTGGAACACTTATTTTATTTCTATTGATAAGTGGAATTTAAGGTTGTTTACTGTTATGAAAGGAAGAAAAATAGTCTTCACAATTACTCAGGCATGTTATTACTTTTTTTTTTTTTTTGAGTATTAGTCTTTTTTTATGGTGTTAGTAATTCATAATTTTTTTTGACAATGTAAGTTCTTTTTGTATTATTTAATAATATGATTATAAATGTAACAATGACATGAGTTTTTTGTCAAAAATTCAATAACTTAAAATGTGCTGTGAAAAAATAGCGAACAAGAAGTATATTCACAAAAATAGGATGACGATTAAATATATTCACAAAAATAGGTAGTAAGATAAAAATCCTGGATTGGGCCCTGAAGTTAGTATTTATAAATGTTTAATATCACATAAAATATGAAGGTTCTTAAAAGCCTTTAGGTTTCAGTCAGAATCTAATGGAAACTATTTTCTTGGCTTCTTTCTTTAAAAAAAAATAAAAATAAATTTCCAAGACTATTGTATTCAACTCATAAAAATCAAATAATTTTAAAATCTGAGCATCTATGAATGTAATCTTAAATCCTCGACAACAAAAACTTGCTGAAACACGACCCAAGTGTCAAAAGATTCATAATTTTTCTCGGAATGTCAAAAGACTAATTTCACTTTTGCATGGCTTTAATTGGCGGAGATATTTAATGTCAATCCTCAGGGATATTTTTATTAGTTGGAGCAAATCCAAACTAGAAGGGTGTTATTCCCCTTCTTAATTCATACTTCTTAAGACAGTTTCTACTACTATGGAACAGCACTATATCTTATTGAACCATGGAATGAAGTTGTGACTTCTGTTCTCCATGAGTTTCAAAAAGATACGACAGCGGATTCTGTATGTCAAAAATCTTTTATTCAGTAAAACACAAATATCAGCAATAAAAAAAATTACCGACGGATCAGAATCAAGTGATCACGTCGACTTCGTGGTAATAATTGATGATTAAACTACATCACATCAAAATTTTTTTGTTCAGTTTTTACTTCAGAAATCCAAGCTATTTTTATAACATTACAATCAATTTCTTTATCAAACCATGAAAAGTGAGTGATCTATACTGACTCAAAGATTTCGGTGGAAGCCCTCACTCACAGCAACAAAAGCCACTATTTGGTAAAAAAAATTCTTGCCTTTTATATAAAAATGTAAACCAAGATAATTTCCAAGTTCTCTTTTGTCGGTTAGCCATTTGGCTTTCCCTGTATGACTAGCAAAATGTTATGAACTCAAAAGTGTTTCTACTTTTCTCCCACATATATTACTTTTTGAACTTGTAATAAAAGATTTTTAAGATCTACGGATTATGTCCCAATCCCATAAGAAATGCTTTGCGACCACATCTACTAAGTAAAAGTCTTATGGGGGAGACCAAACTGACAAGAGTAGTGTTGGCAAAATTTCATTTAAGGTTTTAATCAGGCCTGTCATTTCAAATGGGCAAAGGAGATACTTGATGTAAATTATACTAAAAAACATGAAAAGCCACCACCCACTTACTTATAAATACATTAATTTCTAAAAGCAAGATGGAGGCAATGTGTCAAATAAAATTAATTTCAATTTAGGGTTCATATGAGGGGCATAATAGAGGGGGTGAAATCCCCCCAGAAGCTTGGTTTTGAAGTCATATCCCACCCCTGTTCTTAAATTTTTCTATTCACATAAACACAAATTTAAAACTTTGATATCAAGATTATAACAATAAGTACACTGAACATTTGTTAACTTTGATCAAATTTACAGCTCCTGCTTACAAGATATAATAAATTATAGTTATCAAACAACATGATGGCATAAATTAAACATCATCCCAACACCACATCACTCCTGCTGACCAATTATACTTCATTCAAAGCTCTAGGTGCTTAGTGGACCACAGTTGGCCCATAGTAGATCAATTCTCGGTTGAGGAATTTTAAAAAGTATGTATTCTTTAATGTCTTGTAAACAAGTCTAGGTACCTTTGTTTACAAAATACACTGTTTTTCATCATAAAACTACTTATTTAAGGGAGTGTTTTTGTTATTTTTCATGTAGTCAAGATTATTCAGATTTAAATTTGCCAAATTGCCTATGGTCTCAAACAAAGTTGTACTTGATTAGTAAATATTCCTTGGTCTTCGGGTTCAAATTTTGGAAAGTTTACTTGGAAAAAGCTATTCTTCAGGAAATGATTTTTCTAATGTTCTACATTTTCTTGACATTTAGAAGAAATTTTTAGAATCTTTCTCCTTTGCTTGTCAGACTCCCCCCCCCCCCCCCGTATCTTGTATTTATACAATGGTTACCTTCTAATTTGACCCATTTTGTATAAATACCTGGGTCTTTTGGTTAATGTGTGTTCACTCATGTTTTTCCTGTTGTATATTAAACTCTTTTAGCACTGAAGAAGGGATTCTGTTGAAGCTTTAAAAGCATTACTTGCAGCATTTTTTAGATAGTTCATACTTTCTTTTAAACATTTTAACTTTTCGATAACACAGCATTTTTTGACCATTTTGCATTTAAACTGAGAAAAATAACCAATACTGAACAACTTGAATAAAGTTACTTTAAATGACCTGTTCTAATTTTTCAGATGATGTGAATCAATAAGCAATCGCCAAAATATTAACACAGTAAAATGAAAAACACTCAAAAAAATAAAAATTATGAGGTTTTTACCTTTGAATATGACATGTTGTTGCCAATTAATAGTAGTTGTGAATTGCCTTGAACAAAATTTCCATCTGCTACAAGCCTATATTTAAATACTTTACGTAAGTTTTAGAACATATTAAAAAAAAAAAAAACTAAGAGAACATTAAACATATAGGCGACTTACCTCATTTTCTCATGAGTCCTTAGATAAATTTTCCATACTACGTGGAATGATGAAGGTGATATTTCCAGCAACATAAATTTTATGCTATCAAGAACTATAACTACTTGATTGTCAGCAACAGAAACTTCATAGAAATATATGTCTTCAACAAAATGAGGAACACTATAATAAATGGTATTAATAAGGAGATGAACATTAAAACTTACTTATATTGTATAAAGTATGGGTGCACAACCTTTTTAGTGAAGGGCCACACACGTAACAGCATGCTAGTCCAGCATTTAGAAGGGTCATGAAGGGTAATTGCCCTCACACCCTCACCTTTGAGAAATTGTCACACTTTTTTTTTTAAATACTTTGTCATATAATTTGCATGGAGTACATATCCTTTGCCCCCTGGAAAAGTTAAAAGATGGTGGGCAAGGCAGCATGCACCAGTACTTTGCCGATGTTACAAAATATAAACAAATTATATACGAAAAATTGAAATTTTGAATCTTCACTAAGTTACTTTTTGGGGAGAAAAATAATAACTTTATTAAAACATGAAAAAGCAAAATAATGCATACCCATGATTCAGAATAAAAAGAAAAACCTTTTTCGGTGAAGAAAATGTTTTGAGCTACTGGCATACTAAAGCAACCATTCTTATGACAACTTCTTAGCCATCAGAAGCTAACAACTTTGCATTTTTTGAAAAAGGGGATATGTGTACACAATATTTTTGCAATTTTGTGAGGTCCGTTGAAGGACCCTTCACAAAATTCAGTCACTCAAAAAGGGACCCTTCACAAAATTCAGTCACTCAAAAAAGGACCCTTCACAAAATTCAAAAACTCAAAAAGGGATCCTTCACAAAATTCAGTCACTCAAAAATGGGCCTTTCACTAAAATCCCACACTCGAAAACACTCTTCACAGAAATCAGCGTTTAAAGAACGATTGGGAATATTTCTTACCGTAACTATTTTTCACAAAATTCCAAAAACAGAACCTTGGTCAAATATCCTGGATTGACCCCTGAGCTACCAATCCTAATATATATGGGTTCATTGGTGATTGTTGAAATCCTCATGCTTGTATTTTCCTTAATATTGGTTAATGGGAGGTAAAGATTTTTAGAACTCTAAAAGCTCAAACATTACTAGAAACTTCATTTGCATATATTAGATGTCAGCAAGGCAACTAGTTGCATCTCTTTCAAGAGCTGAATTAATAAGAAATCCAAATAATTTAATTTATATATTTTTTAGATTGAAAAATATCCATTTGCTATGTGGTAAGTACAAAAATTAAAAAATGGTGGTTAAAAATGTATTTCTTGTATTTCTTTAATATGTTAGTATGATTTCTCAATATGATTTGTAGTGTGCACTACTTTGAAAATAAAAAGAAATATCATAACCTGATTGCTGAAAAATTACAAGTAAACCATGAAGTCATGCTTTACACATGGCATCAAAAAACGCATAAAAACATGCCAAAACTCCAAACTATAAAACATATAAGAGTCAAAAAGGCAGGACTTTTAACATTCAAGTTGGAAATATAGGCCTTAAGCAATGAAATATTTAAAAATCTTATTTTTTTTCAAAATAGCCTTTTTTTTTTTCAATGTTTTCCATGTCATGGTTGTTATTCTAACAATTATTAAGTTTGTTGAATCAGTGCCTAGTAAACTATAAGGTTCTGCTATCCACTGATTAGAAGTTGAAAATTAAAATTTTCAGGTCTGCTCTTTTTCCCTATAAAGTCATGAAATCTTTCTTCAAACAAATTTGAGCTTTTTTATTTAGTGTTTGTACTTTAAAATATAATCAGGAAAACCTTCTTTTACTTTTTTTCCCCCTCTGAATTGAAACAAAACTTTTGATTTTTTTTTAAATTCATTTTTCAACACAAGAAATTAAATGTACTCGCAGGCCGCACATCGCTACACGGCGGGCCGCAGGTTGTACACCCCAAGTATAAAGATTCTACTTTACCTAAAAAGATGTTTCATTGATAAGCTAGTGGATCGATTTAAAGCTGAATCACAAACCAATTTAGAAGATAAAAGCCATAAATTACCTGCAAACAAAAAATTTTAAATTCATTATAAAACAATATCTACCAAAGAAAAACTTATAGGAAAGAACTTCAAAGAAATATATCATTTGGTGCACAAGAATCTCAATTTCAAACATTTCTAAAATAAATCTTTTGAATCTTTTCTGAAAGAGTCATGAAAAAAAATATATTAAAAAAAACTGTGACCCTCCTGATTATGTTTTTAGATAATGCAACACAAAGCATGTTGCAACACAAAGCAACTTCAGTTAACCTGTATCCAAACAAAAAAAAAATCATTCTTTATTTTCTAAAACCAATTCAAAGAACATATATCAAAGCAAATATGAGATGTGAGAAAAAACAAAACAAAAAGGAGTGTTAAACACACAAAATAAAAAACACAAATGGTATGAAACAAAAATAGGCAGAACTAACAACCAGGGTTTAAGCTGAATATCAATTTCTTTAGCAAAAAAGCTAAAATTGGAGAACATGTTTCAACATAATGCTAAAGTAAATCAATCCATTTACCATCTTTCTAACTTAGTCTATGTATTTCATCTCCTGTTGAAAGCTAAATTCAAAATTCAGGCTTAAAATCTTGAAATAAATAAATTCATAGTAAGTAATTTTTTTTAATTTAAAGTAAAATTTTAGAATTGTAATTCACATTAAAAGAACACATTTTTTTAAATTATTAATAATACATTTATTGGAAGAGATTTTATGCCCATTAAGACAATATATTGTTGAATTTCATAGCATTTTATACATGTTGGCTATGATTTATAATAAGAGTAAGTTAGACATTAACACACGTTTACTTTCTCTCTAAGATCGTACATTGTTTTTTGTTCTTATTATATTGGAGCAAAATGGTAAAAAATAGCCTTGCTTCATTTTTGGAATTTAGGCAGTATTTTCAAACTTCGTGAAAAATGCGACCGTAGCAGAAACAATGCTAACAACGATAACTTTATTTTTTGGACATGAATATTTTTTTCAACATTTTTTAAAATGTTATTTTTTGTACACGCTTTTCTTTTTACTTCTACATGAGATAAAAACAATTTCTAATGCACTTCAGAAAATCTTAAAATATAACAAATTACTGAAAATGCAGATAAAATTTCAAGTACAAGAGTTATTGAGGGTATCTTTCCACAAAGCATTTTTATGAAGATATGCTAGCATGCTTTTTCTGGTTTGCTGACAAATGTTGACATGCAGCGGCTAGGGTTTTGAGGGGAAGTATCAAGTAATTGTTCTCTTTCGGAAAAACAAAGGAAATGTACCATTATAAAAGTTGCATTCTCTAGTATACTATTAGTTATAAAAATAAACAAAATAAGTACCATTTTTTTAATACTACTCATGTTCATGTCATAGGAAACTACTGCCCTTTGGGCAGATTCACAAGGTTTTCTATATGAGGCTTATGCAATCATGTGTTGAGTTCTGAAACGAGGCAATAAACATGGATGTACTAAAATTTGCTCTGATAGTGAAGCTGAGACCCCCATACTGCCGTGCTAAGCACAAAAGTCATATCTGCACTTTTTAACAAAATTGAGTTATCGCCACCAGGTGGCTCTTTGTGACTTATTTTACCTAAATACAAAATTATATGGTCATTTGAGAACGGGGAATATTTTTAAAAAAATTCTGAAAAAATTTCCTCTGAATCAAATACATGGTGGCGCAAATCTTTAAAGGGTAATATTTCAGTTTGAGCTCAACTGCAGATACCACTTTTGCGCTTAGCACGACAGCATAGCCCTAAATAAAGTTTTAATATCCCTCAATTATTTGGGAATATTACAACACCCTTTGTACTCTTTAAAATCTTAAGAATGCTCTCTTTTGGGTACATGGGCAATTGATTGTCAAACACTATGAAAGGGCAACAGATAAACACAGGGGGTTTATAAATTAATGTGAAGTTATTTAACCACAAGAAATGGTTCTCATACTTCTTTAGCTGGCCTAGAGCTAACTATCAGGATTTCAAAGAATTTTCACGGATATTTTTTAGAAACAACCAAAAACCTTAACTGTCCCGAATCTAACAAAGCTACACAGCATAATGGGGATTACACCAGTGTTACAGGAAAGGAACTTTTAACACTTTCAGGGGTCAACAAACAAACTCCAAATCAGCTACCGAGTAATAATTACTACAGATAGCACTACTAAAACACTACAGATTTTCAATGTAAGAATCCCATTAAGTGTTCATGGGATTTTTTCCAATGAAACTTAGTCTATAGGAAAAAGTAACACAGAAATTAATAATCACATCGTATATCTTCCAACCCTTTAGCTGATCAACAAAAGAGCTATTACACATTGTTAGGTCAATGACCTCCACCTTATTCACAGTAACAAAGTCATCGCCTCTTAAGAAGACATAAGTTGTAAATTTTAATAATATTATGATATTAGTGTTGACTAAGTGATACCTCCTTTTTAGAATAGAATTACTTATTTTTCAAAAGCAATTTTTAGCACATTTTATAACTGAATGAAACATTTCTTTAGACTTCATTTTATTTTCAAAGTTTTTTCATTCATACAATACTGAATAATACTGGGGAAGAGGGGAGGGGGGAAATTGTCCCAATTTGCTGCTGCAGATGACATTTCTCATAAAATATTTTAAGGCAAAGCATTAAATAGAACTTGCATTGCACAAAATATTAAATTAAAATATTAAGATATATTCTAAACATTGTTATTAAAAGTATTCATGAAATTTCCTTCAGATTTCAGACTGAAAAAAAAA
This sequence comes from Uloborus plumipes, assembly GCA_038373865.1. Lineage (NCBI taxonomy): Eukaryota > Metazoa > Arthropoda > Arachnida > Araneae > Uloboridae > Uloborus > Uloborus plumipes. The sequence continues at coordinate 18,435 of JAXGGA010011564.1, read as the reverse complement.
TCTAAAAATATATAAATTACAATTCTATGAGATTTAAACGGGGGAGTAATTTTTTTTTAATAATTCAAAATAAACTCCAAATTTGTTTAGGTGTTTTTCATCATTTTTATTATTTTCATTTCTAGTATTTATGCAGTTTATCTATATATATAAAAGAAAGTCGTGTTAGTTACACTACTTATAACTCAAGAACGGCTGTACCGATATGGCTAAAAATTGGTGGGTAGGTAGCTTAGAGCCAGGAGACGGACATAGGCTATAATTTATGTGTGTCAGTTACATAAATAGAAAAACTGTCTTATTGACTAAGCCTTTTTACTAAGCCTTTTTTGACACCTCCTTGGCTGAGCGACACAAAGCACACGTTCTGGCAGCTTCCGGTGCGCAGCAAACAAGTTGTAAGTTTGCGGTGCGTTGAGTGTTATTTGACTTTTTTGTGAAGTAAATTATAAATAAATTCGTTATTTCCTTTAAAATTATATGTGATAAGCTATCAGAAACGATTGTCACTTAAGAGTTTTTACGCCTCTGAGGCTGAGAGGTAGAAAGCGCTTGATGGGATAGCTCCTGCACTGCAGTTAACCCATTCACTGACCCAAGCGAAAAATGTTTTCCGCCGCAAAGCGACCGCTCCGTGCATCACTCACCGGTTCCATTTCGCCACAGTATGATAACACTTTTCTCCTCATTTTGCTACGGGGTTTTTAATGTTGTTTTTGCAGTCGAACATGAACTTGAAAGCTATACTCGCAATTAAGTATCTGTAATTTAGTTATATTTTACATTATTTATTTTTGTCAATCATTTTACAATTATTTTGTTTTTGCTCATTTTTATTTATTTACTTATTTTTTTATTTACCATTCCACTAATTTATTTACTATTCTAACATAACTGTGTTAGTACTCATCGCTTTCACAAAATAAAGTGGAACATATTCCCTTTTAATATCCCTATAAGTAATTAGGTGCAACAAATAGCAGAACAAGGGAATCCTAACAAACGAAAAAACTTTCATTTGTTGTTTCATTTTATCTAAAATGTAGTTATTTCTTCCAGGGAAAGGAACAAAAGTCCATTCCTTGAGCATAAGATTTTTCTTTTAAAAATAGGGGTATCACAAAGGACAAAAACTGAACTCTATTTTGACATTTACAGAAAGCACTATCAATGAAGCTCTGCTAAACTGCTCATAACAAAGGTGCATCCCAAAGAAAAGGAGAGAGGAAAGGGGTGTCGCCTTATTCCCACGAGAACACTTCTCACCGCTGCTTGCTGTCCGAACCAAATCGGACAGTGGTATTGGAACAAAAGTGCCACTCCAATCCCTTCCATGTGGTTATTTTACAATGAGACAATTCAAAGTGATTCGGGTACTTAAAAGGAGGTTAACTAATGCAATTTTACAGAGCATTTGACGTGCTTTAGTACAAGATCATAAAAAAAAGCTTAGCTGTGTAAATGACTTTTTAAAAGGGTAGAAGGAATCGGCGACTTTTGATGCATTGTAAACATAGCGACCAATAACACAAAGAGATATCTTTAAGTGTTGGTCCATTTATCTTAACTTCTATAGGAGTCTATATCCCATTTTGAGTGCACGGATTTTAGTAGCTCAATCGTGTGAGCTATTTTAACGATAAGCAGTTACAAAAGATCTAAACTTGCGACAAATCCCCCGTTTCCCTAAAGACTATTTACTTGAATATACCCCCCCCCCTCGCCCCAAAGCCGTATCCACTTAATCTCAGTCGTATAGCTTGGAGATGCCAGAAAGAAACACTATGGGAGGTCTCCCAAGAAAGCTTTTTACAAGCCATCTGAACAGGTTTCCATTCAAGCAATAGCCAGAAAATCATTTGCCATGCGCTACCCCTTCCACATGATTTTCTTACAACAAAATGTAGTTAAAATCAGAAATTAATTTCAAAACGAGCATTACTACTGTTACATTTTGGAACATTTCATGTTCCAAAATTAAAATACAATGATTAAAAAATTAAAACACAATACAAAAAATATTGTGAAAAAATATCTTATAAATTTGGAGAATTATGATAAATTTGGCAAAAGAAGCTTTTAAATGAAGAAGGTTTAGTCGAAAAAGTAGGGGGGGGGACACTGATTTAGTTCCTTTATTTTTTAATCAAGCTTGTAATAGCCCCTCAAAGACAATATTTTTTCACTTGTTCATCAAGAGTTTAAATAACAGAAAGCAGAAGAAACAAAGTTTCCATAAAAAAAATAAAAAATAAATAAAAAAAACTTTTGTCTGATGATTTAAAGCATTATACTCGATACATGACATACGACATTGTACTCTTTAGTTTTTCTAATAGTACGTGAAAGGATGAAAAATCTCGATAAAATAAATTGTATAACGATCACAGGTTCTTAATATCTTATAAGTTACATCCATTTGACCAAAGAAAATACCTTTGGTACCGCTCCCCTCAAAGCACCAAAACCCAGCAGAGAAGCGAGATAACAGGGTTTGCGCCTGGAAAAACGGCCGACACAGGATCGTCAAGAGCGAAAACTGCTAGATTCCCTGTGACGATACAGGATCGTCGCGGCCAGTTAGGAACCAAATTCTGTGGACGAGCCTACGTCGGCCGGAGCGGTTTTTACACAAAGTGCGCGGCCGATCGTGTGTCGGCCGGGGCAGGGAACGGGTTAAAGAGGTTGTTCTTCTTACTACTATTATATATACAAAAGTTTGTTTAGGGGGCCACGTGGGCCTAGAGGCAGAGTACTCTCCTCATAAGCAAGTGGTCGCGGGTTCGAATCCCGCTTTGCCCATGAATGTTATTTCATCCTCTCTGTGCCGTAAATCTGTCCTGTGTTTGTCAGGAGGCAAAGCGCAGGTCCTCATGTCCGTCCAAGGTACGCAGTCCTCATGTACTGTCTAAAATTTTTTCGTGCGACCTCCTCTTCTGCGCACGCGCCAAGTCTCTTTGGACTTTCTCGAAATAGGGGGGAAAAGCAACGAGGAAGTAGTAAGCGAACTAAAGCTGAAGGCGTCGGGTAGTGCGCATCCAAAACCTAACTCCCCTTTTCCAGATGGAAGCGTCCGTGGCTCCCAGGCGCACAAAACGCAAACAGACAGTATGTTGAAGCTGATGGCTTCTGGAAAAAAAAAGTTTATTTGGATGGATTTACGGATGTAGCAGTCAGTTGATAAGCTGTCCGAAAAAATTATCTTTTTAACTAAACCTTTTTCGAGCTTCTGTCGCCGAGCGACATAAAGCACATGTTCTGACAGCTTCTGGAGCGCTGTAAAATAGGTTGTGAGTTACCGGTGTATTAAGTGTTATTTGAATTTTTCGTGATGCCTATATTACCACCGCACAGTTTACGTCTAAAGGTTGGCTCCGTAGTAATCATGATTCGAAACATAAACCAACCAAAACTGTGCAATGGTACGCGTTTAGAGGTTAGAAAATTGATGAACAATGTAATTTACGCGACGATACTGAAAGAAAAATTCAAAGTTGAGGAAGTTCTCATTCCGAGGATCCCGATGATCCCAGCCGATATGCCGTTTGAATTTAAAAGACTTCAATTTCCGATCCGTCTTGCATTTAACAAATCACAATGCCAATCAAGGACCATCAACAAATCACAAGGCCAATCCTTAAAAGTTTGTGGTTTGAATCTAGAACATCACTTTTTCCCGTGGTCAATTACATGTGGCATGTTCACGGGTCGGAAGACCATCTGCGTTGATTGTTTTTGCGCTTGATAATAAAACAAAAAATGTTGTGTATCATAAGGTACTTAAGTAAAGAGCAACCTATGTACTAAAATACAGAAATAATAATGAATGATTAATATAGGTACTTAATTTTTTTTTTTTGTATCTTTTAATAAAAAAAACTTAATAAATTCAAAAATTTGCTTATTTATTGCCTTTAAGGCGGAACAGAGTTCGCCGGGTCAGCTAGTTTTATATAAAACTGTCGTTCATCGTATCAACAAACGATACACAACAAACAACAGAGAGAACCGAAATTGAGTTGCCTCAGCAGTAATTAGTCTTAAGGGTATTGAAATTAACAGGTTCAACTGTACTGCATTTTGTACTACTGAACATTATAATTTTAAATAGAGAAAAAATAATTGGAACTGCTAGTATTACATACCATTTTCTTCTCCTTGACAATATAAAATAAAATCGGTTTTATTTCCCAATTTCCATGGGAACCAAGATGTCACGGGACCCTTGCACTGAGGAAGTTCCACAAGTTTACCAATGACTTTCCCAGTCTCTCCAGATACAACAGCTAAATAGAATATATTATCTACACTGCTTACATTATAGGATACAACAATATCAAAGATGCCATCCGCATCACAGTCTGAAATAACCATTTCCCCATAAATTGCATCAGCATTGTTCAAGTTGCTATGGTTGTGTAGGTACCATAAACTCATACCTGTAAAAATGTAAAAGACATAAGTTAAACAAAAATGATGAAAGTACTTTACAAAACAAATATATTAGGTTGTAAAGGATGACATACCAAAAGAAAATATTTATTAATTTATATATCGATACAGCCCCGACAAAAATATAGGGCCAGCTACAATATCCTACCCAAAAGAGCTAAGATTGCTAAAAAAAGTTGTTTAATGTATTTATGTATTATATGTAATATTGTGATAACAATCGACAGCAACCAAAAAAATAATAAAATTTAATAATGTGGGGGATTTGTTGCTAACTTCTGTTTTGAAGCAAGACTCAAGTTGGACAAAATTATAGGGCCACTATGCAAATTTCGCTCTGGGTGCAAAATTTGCATATGACCGACACTAATGAATAGCCAAAAGTTAAAGCAAGCATTCGAGCACGTGGCTCCTCAGTGAGAACATTGTTAGACTAGGGTAGAGGTAAGCCATTAACCGAAAAAGAGAAAGGGCAGATTCTTGCATATCAGAAATGTGGGCTAAGTTCTCGCGCTATTGCTGATAAAATAAAAAGGTCTAAGTCTAGTATTAATAATTTTTTAAAGAATCCTGAAAATTATTTCCAAAGACTATCTCCCAGGAGACCAAGTTCTTTGACTGATAGACAAAAAAGACATTATTTATAGCGTTTCCAATAAAAATCTGTCTCCGGCGGCTATTGTTGAAGATTTACAACTTCCAAGAGTTCCCAAGTTCAAGAAGAACAGTACAGCGACTTATAGCAGCGCATCCGAACTATCGGTACTCGAAAATGAAGGGGAAACCTCCAATGACGGTAAAGCATAAAATGTGCTGTCTGGAGTTTGCAAAAAAATATGTTGCATTTGGAGACAAATGGCAAAATGTGGTGTTTTCAGACGAAAAGAAATTCCAATTGGATGGGCCAGACGGATTGCAATACTATTTATTTATTTATTTATTTATTTATTTATTTAAAGTATTGCGCACTACAGACAAATCCAATTAAAGTAAAAGGCAAGTAAAACAAGTACATATAAAACAAATTATACATTAAATATATTGAAACATGTAGACTTAAAACAATTAAAAGTCAGGTTAAAAATATCTGAGACACGATAAGGAGTTAAAATTTTGTAAAAATTTAAAAGACAAACGAATTAAAACAAATTACACATTTATAATATTAAAACAAATAGATTTAAAATTATTAAAAGACATATTAAAAATATCCAAAACGCAACAATGAGAGTTAAAAAGTTTGTAAAATTTAAAAAGGCAAAAATTATCAACATAATTAAACTTTGTAAAAATATTTGTATATACTTTTACAAAGTTTGTATACATTATTATTTGTATAAATATTTGTAACTATTGGCACAATTTATGTCGAGAAAAGAGGTTCTATTCAAAGCATCAGTTCGGAGGAGGCAGTGTTATGGTTTGGGCATGCTTTGCTGCTGGCGGAGTCACTTCAATAGCATTTATGAAATCAAATACGACATCACAGGATTATCAAGATGTTCTGGCACTTAATCTGTTACCTGAGGCACCCCTCATCACCAACGAAGACTATACATTTCAACAAGATAACGCCCCTGTGCATACCTCAAGGTGCACAAAGGCGTGGTTCCTGGCTAATCAAGTGCGTGTTTTGGACTGGCCTGCTAGAAGCCCTGACCTCAATCCTATTGAGCACTTATGGGAAATATTTACAAAAATGGGAAGTGTTACAGCAATAAGGAAGAACTAAAGAAAGCAATTCAAATATCTTGGGAAAAAATTCCAAAAACGTTTTAAAAACGTTGTCGGAGTCTGACTGAGAGACTGGTTAAGATTATAGAGAAAAAAGGCAATTTCACTAATTTCATTTGTGTGATTAGGCTAATGTGACCCTATAATTTTGTCCAAGTTCTTTTGTATGTTCAACTGAAAAACACGCAGTTTAGGTAATAATAATTATTTTTTATATTTTCTTTTTCATAAATTTATTATATATGATGCTAGTTTTACTATGCTTTCTTTTCACAACCACTCGCACAGTTTAACTTCGATATTTCTTATGTTTTCTTCCTGGCCCTATATTTTTGTCTGGGACTGTGTATATATATATATATATATATTTATTTATTTATTTATTTATAATTAGAAGTATAAAAATTTGCAAAAAAATCTTGTTAAAAACAAAAGTAAAGAGAAAATTCCCAAAAGACCCTGGGGCCTTCATCAGGGGGACTCCCCTAGGGTAGGGAAAAGTTGAGTGAGATATTTCTAGCAAGTTGCAGGCAAAACGCCTAAAAAGATGCCAATTTTAGCCCCAGACATCTCACAAACAAGCATTAATCACTAGAAGTCCAATTCATTTATGCATAAACATGAGAAAATACAATTCAAAAGACACCATATATAATCAATAAAAATTCAAATAAAACTGACAACATGAAATTACAAGAAATACAAAAACAGGAACTTTTGCTCAAGAACTACCAACCTAGGGCTTCTTCAATGTGCTACTGATAAGACTGTTTATCAAATTCACGGGGTAGCAGTTTGCAGTTAAAGTTACAATTAATTGTCTTATTGCTGAGTCTAGATTTGAATTAATGTTGCAAATTTTTTTGTATCGTGAAACTTGGGAAATGATAATGTTCCTGCAAACCTTTTTACTTAGACAACTGTGAAAATGGATAAGTGAGTGGACTTTGAAGTTGAAATCTTTACGTTTGTCACAGTGCTAGATTGACATCTTTATCTTCTAATTTAATATAAATGTCCAGAAAAGAAGCAGTGTTGTTAATATTTGTTTGTTTAAGCAAAAGTTCTTTTGGATAAATATCCTTGTAGAGATTATGGAAGTTACTGTTGTTAATTATAATGTCATCAATGTACCTGAAGGCCTCAAGATCATTGTCGATTAGAAAATTTGACTCATAAACAAGAAAAACGTTTGCAAAAGCTCTGGAAAAAGACGTACCCATCGGAATGCCCTTAATTTGCTTATAAAAATTAGAACCATTGAAAAGATAGTTTTCAAAAACACAGAACTTAACTAAATTTAGCCAGTAGCTTCTTTTATACCCTATGCAATCTTCATACTTTTCGTAGAGTTTATTAGAAATGTCTAAGATTAGATGATGGGGAATGTTTGTAAAGAGATTTTCGAAGTCAAAAGTATTAATACTGTAAATATTGTTATTACGATTATTTAAAAATTTCAAAACCTTTTGGTTATTCAAAATAATTAAGTTTTTTTCTTCAGCGATTTTTTCTAAAATATTTTTAAGTTTTTCGAAGAAAATATAACCGGATCTAACGTTATAAGAATAAGTCCCACTTGTAACAAACCTGAATTTAATTGGATTTTTTGTGAATTTAATTGGATTTGACTGTGATAAAAAGGAAACTTGAAATTAAGATGCTTTGTGTTTAAGATTTTATCATAGGCGAGTAACCTTTTCTTGAGGCTGGATTCTGCTTCACTAATCATTGTATAAGTGTTGATATTGGAATATTCATTTAAAAGTAGCTGTTTGTAAAGAAATTTACACATGATTGCAAAGTTTATTGCAAACTTTAGATGAAACAGTATATTCTAAGAAGAAAAACAAAATAGGCTTTATGAACTTAACATGTAACATGTTCGTTTTTATCTATTTTTCTTTTAATTGTTGAAACATGAAGCAAGTCTAACTTCACTAAGAATCAAGCCAAAACAAAATACAATGAAACTCGGGTAACTTCACACCTAGATCGACAAACTCTGTAAGTCCACATTTATTTTTCCAGTAGTTGGTTCAATGTTAATTTCAATGGGTGTAAATCTATCTCGACACAAATTTACAGGAACCTCTTTTTGAAAATTCCCTCTTGTACCCAGAGAATTCAGCTCCCACACATTGCTGGTGGTACAGTCCCAGGGCTTGGAAGTGGTTTGAGAGATGTACCCAGAGGAGTTTACAAGAAAAACAAGGCAGCGTGACACATTTTTCAAACAAGTGAGAGCCGGACTTTTCTCTGTAAAAAACCTGATTGCCAAGAAGCTCCTATCTTTTCAAACATCATGAATTTATTCCTAATAAGGAATTCAAAATTGTCCTGTGTATGTTTTTATGTCCTTCTCAAACAAAACAAGGGAAAAAATCATTTGTTGAAAAGAATTTTTAGAACGCAGATGTAAGCACTAGTAAATAAGCAATACAGAAAACACTACAATAGTTGAAATTATGGAACCTCTGTAAGTTGACACCATCTAGACGACACATTTTTGTGGTCCTTTGGGGTGTCGAGTTACCAAGGTTCTACTGTATATTTCGAGCATACTTACCTTTTTCTGCATCGATGGCAGTAAACAGGCCATTATTTCCAATTACTAAGCATTCAGATTTGTGATCAAAATTAATATCAATATTACAAGAAACAGAGGTTGGACAACCATGTAAGGGTAACCTCCATCTTTCTTTGCCAGTGGATGCATCAATTCCAACCAAGCCCACTTCCTCATTGCTATATGCAAAAATTATTACTCCATTAGAGGCATAGGGTTTACTTACTAAGTTCAGAGATGAGGAAAAAGCTAAAAAAGAGAAATAAGATTAAGATAAAATATAATAGAGTATATGAAAATGTGGAGGCTTAAATCCACACAATTTAAGTGCGTAATTGGTAATCAAAAATATTTTTAGAGCTTAGAATAATATGCACCAAAGTTATTACAGTAAATTTCGTTAGTTTAGTTCCAAAAAAAAAAAAAAAATAGATTAGATAATAAAAATATAGATTAAATTACATACAATAGGGGTGCACAATCTGCGGCCCGCAGGCCAAATGCGGCCCACTGCGTAGTGATGTGCGGCCCGCTATGATTGATTTTGTGCATTTTTTTTTAAATTGATTTTTTGTGTTGAAAAAAAAATGAGAACGTTTTTCTTTTTTCCTTAGAGGGGAAAGAAAAAGCAAAAAAGTTTTCCTGATGGTATTTTAAATTACATACACCGAATAAAAACGCTCCAAAATTCGTTTGAGGAAAGACTATAGGACTTTGTAGGGAAAAGAGTAGATGTGAAAATTTCAATTTTCAAATACGAACCAGTGGACAGCATACCCTTATAGCTTCTTGTCATTGATTCAGCAAACCTAATGATTGTAATAGTAACAACCACGACGAAAAAAAAGAAAAAAAGCCCCATTTTGAAAAATATTGCATATTTTTTTTAAAATATTTCACTGCTCAAGGTCTATGTTTCCAACTAGAATGGCAAAATCCGAATTGTTTGACTTTTATATGTTAAATGCTAGGCAATTTGGGCATATTTTCATGTGTTTTTTTGATACCATGTGCAAAGTGCACTTTAAGGATTTATTTATTTTTTCAGCAATCTTTTAACATCGGCTTTCAGGTTACGATATATCTTCTTATTTTTGGAGTAATGCACTATACAAATCACACTGAGCAAGAATAAACTTATTTTTCCAAACAAATAAGAGCATTTTTTAACCACCGTTTTTTAATTTTTGCACTCACCGCGTGGTGAATGGATATTTTTCGATCTAAAACACGTACAAATTAAATTATTTGGTGCTCTTGTTAATGAAGCTCTTGAAGGAGATGGAGTTAGTTACCTTGCTGGCCTCTGACATATGCAAATGAAGTTTCTAATAGTTGGGACTTTTGGAGTTCTAAATATCTTTACCTCCATGATTAGCCAATATTAAGAAAAGAGCAAGCATGGTGAGAATTTCAACTATCAACAATGAACCCATTCATACAAATCTGGTATGGACCCCACACTTCTTCCTTTTACATGTAAATTTCTTAGTAGTTGCCTAAAGTTAAAGAGTGCTTGGAGTGAGCAAGGTAACAATTCAAATATTTACACCCCTAATCTGCCATGAAATAATGCAAAAAATGTTTTACAATGGTTCTAAATATTGCCGATTTTAATATCATTCAGTGAATTTTTCGCAAAATATCGCCAAGTTGAACCCAAATTCAAAAAATATTTTTTTTCGTCAAATTTGTCGCCATCTTGGCGACATGTCACCAAACACTTGCCGATCAAAAGCTTGGCGACATATCGCCTCACCAATTCATATCACTTGAGTCTGCATTGAAATTAACACTGATTTACCCCTTGGGAACATTCGAATGCAACCACAAGGAGAGGTGCACAGCTAGACCATCCTCAGAGCCTACATACCAAACTAGAAGCTTCTACGGCATATAGTTTTTGAGTTATGCGACACATACACACATACGTACATACAGACGTCACGAGAAAACTTGTCGTAATTAACTCAGTGGTGAATGAAAAGGATTTTTAAAAGAAAGGGCATTTTAAAAGGAAAGGACATATGCATGTGCTGACAAGTTGAAAAAATTACTGAACATTGATTCGGGGGTGAGCAAAATCAAAATTTTGACCCAAATTTGAGTGAATTTTTTTTTCGCAATCACAATACTTCCTTTACTCGTAAAAGGATGTAAAAATTGGTAGAAAAATTTCAATCTCAGCCATCCAATTGCTAATTTTGATTTCTTGGCATTTCCCGGAATTTTTAGAAAAATGTTTGCAAATTTTTGTATCATGATTCCTTTTTTGTTAAGTCATCATTTTGTCTGACATTCATATTATATCCAGCTAATGGTAGAATTTTGTGTTTGCACTGTGGCCTAGTTCCTTTGGAACTGTTGCCAATTTTGCCAAGAGTCCTTTTTGGATCTTATTGTGCTCGAATTACATATTGATTTTGTATTTCTGAATAAAATGTTTGATTTTTTTAGTTTTAATAAGTGATAAAGTTTGACATTATGGAAGCACAAAGTTGCAAAAATGTTGCAGACATGTAACACCTTCTTCAAAACATGCAAAGTTTTAAGCCTCTGATGGCTAAGCAACTTTAATGAGAAAGGCTACTTAGCATCATAAAAAAACATGACTTTCCCTGTCCCCAGGGGGGGGGGGTAATTATCCTTCACGAGCCCTCCAAATGATGGACTTTGCCCTCCAATGGAGCTCCTGCTACGCATGTGGCCCTTCACTGAAAAAGGTTGTGCACCCCAACATACAATAAAAATTCCAACTTTCACAAAAACTTTCTATTAACTATATTTAGAAAAAAAAAATTTTTAAAGCACTTTTTTGAAGAAATACAAAAAAAAACCTCAGTTTTATTAGCCGACTACACATTAATTTGGAAAAATTAATGTTTTTATTATTGCACTTAGAGAATTAAAGACAACTCTGTATACAGTACAAAAAATATATATATAAAATTCTCTCAAATATTTGGACTTCGAAAATCAACTTAAATGCAAAATTTATTAATGAGATTTTGCGAGAAATATCCAGAAAAGAAATACCTTATTGAGAAAATACAAATGGAAAGATTTTTTTCAAAACAAAATTTAGTTTTGCAGGCAAAAGCATTTCATTAACTACTTTTGAATATCGTTTCAGACATTTTCAGGGTTGGTAATTTCTTCAGGAAAAAGATATTTTTGCCGAAAGAGTGGAAAAACCATTGAAAAAAATCTGGCAAAAATGAAGGAAATCCACAAAAACACAATCACAAATAAAGTTAAACTAAATTCTGCTCATTAAAGAATAATAACAATACTGTAGATAAATATTTTAGCTATCAACTTAGAAGTTCTCTCATTAATTTATAAATTGGAAAAATGTATATAACAGTAATAAGTGATATTAAGTCTCTGCTTCAAAATATTGCAACATAAAGTTACATAAGTTTTTTTTTTTTAATTTTAAGAAATTTATACCTGGATAAGTTGATTTATTAAAAATTGATAGCTTCAATTTATTTTCCTAATTTCACTAGGATATTCAAGTAATAACTTTGTTAGGATGTAATAACTTTGACGAACAGCTATTGAATAATATAGAAAATTACGACTAATTCTGTTTGCTTAAGAAATGACTTTCTCCTTTACCAGAAAAATAAATATCCAAGGAAAGTACATTTTTTTTTATTGCAAAAAAACCTTTTCTATGCCTTTTTCTAGAGAAGACGACACCAGCGAAGCACCAGCGTCGTTAAACACCATTTTTTATTCATTGCTGTTAAAGCATCATCCACCAAAACAGTTCTTCAAATACACAAACAAGTGGTTCAGACGTTCAGAAAGAGCAACTGGACTGGCATCTCTCTAAACTTTATTTAAAAATTTGGTCGGAATAATTGGGTTCACAAAACAGCATTAATTTCTTATTCAATATGTTCTTGGTGAACTAATTGAGATTTTGGGAACAGAAGTACATTCGAAGTCCTTTGTTAGAGTCCTCGAAGTCACAAAATTGACCTATTTTGTGTTTTTTTTTTTTTTTTTGTAATTTCACAACAAAGTTTAATTATACATAAAAGGGCAAAAGTTAACTTATCTATTATATTCTGATGAACAAGTTTATTAACAAAACAGTATGGTACAAAAAAGACATTTCCTGCTCTGTGAAAACACAGAGTAGCACTGCCTTCGCCCTTGATTTTCTCAGTCATCGAGTTAATTGGGGAAAAAGTTATTATTCAAGAAATTCATATATTTCTGAAGAAAATTATGGAAAAAGCGACAAAATAGTATTCCTTAAAAATTAAGTGCCATGTCCAATTTGATTATAGTTTAAAATTACTTTTTTCACATTTTTGACTTAGCTGCTAAAACTTAAATCAAAATCAAATTCTGTTTTGCCATTGAATCAACCGCAGATTAAATGCTATGAATTATACAAAGATTTTTCTTTTCTTCAGGCCTATTTTAATACTAGCGAATAGCACACAAGAAAATATGGTAAAAGTTTTAGCTTTAAGTTTAAATATACAAAAACGTACATAGGAGAGCATAACATAATGAAATTATATATATATATATACTTATGCAGAACTGGTAAAATATTTATCTTACATTTACTAATTTTAAAAACCAGCTGTTTTTTTAATCTAAATGGCTCAAAGTTCTCAATGGAAGAGCACCTAGAACACTTCTCTTTAGAAAAGAGAATAATTCAAATATACAGGAAATTATAGTCAAAATTTTAACTTTTAACTATACAAGCTTAAATACACAAAAACGCACATTACGATGAAATACATACATACATACAAAAATACTTATACAAAACTGACAAAATTTTCATCTTAGACCTATTGATTTTATAAAGCAGCGCTGTTTTTTTAAGCTAAATGGCTCAAAATTTTTCATTGAAGAGCACCTATACTAGAATGCAACTTAACTTGGCATGACGTCACTACGGGCGGAGCCAATAAGAGCTCACAAGCAGTCAGCGATCTCCTTTTATTCGCCAAGTAGGCTGTGACGTTTTATCTAGCTCGTTTTTCATAGCTAACGTCACGCTGACATCACGATGTTTTTGTTAAGAAACGTTGCATTTTAGTATAGTACACCTCAATTTTTTGAAGATAATCCAATCCCAAGCCTTTAGTATAGTGTGCTTGTTCTAATAATACAACTTAACAGAAGAATTAGTTTATGTATTTTTTATTTCTACATTGCATTCTACTTGCATATACATCCCTCCCCCATTTTTTTTTTTTTTTTTTCTTTTTCAAACAATGAAATTTGACTTACACATATTGAAAAACACAGACTTCCACTTGTTTGTTAAACGACATGTGCCATTCAAATCATTTGGCTTGTTGCAAGGCAGGAGGAAGACAAAGACGACAACAAAAAGCACGCACAAAATCAATGACAATATTAACATAACAATCCGTAAAGGAGACATAGGGAGATTCTTTATGCATACTTCAGTTTCAGATTCCCTAATGCTTTTAGATAAACATACAGAAGCATCATAAGGGTTTTTAAAGCTTAGCTTATCATTTTTGTCTTCTTTTCCAGGTCCTGATTCATCATCATCACTTTGGTTCTGTGATAATGGCATATAATGCCTTGGTGTAGTATTGAGCTTCATGTTACTCGATCTAAGTCAAAAGAAAATGGGTATTTATCAAAATGTAACAACAAATGTAATAAAATGTAGCTTAAAACAGTCAGACATTGTCAATGATTAGAAATCTTTACGGGGAGGCCTTATTTTTTTTTTATCAATACTTAAAATGAAAAACACTGGTCTATTAAAAATTCAATAGAATTTTGAAGAAAAAACAAAAAACACATTTGAAACCTTTTGCATGTATGTATTTTGAACACCTATTCCAGCTCTTAATGAAACAAATAGATTAGTTAAAATAAACTGCAGTAGTACATTCAAATAGCGGGCAGTCATGGGACCAGAACTTTTGCCCATTATTGGGAGGTGTTTGCTATTAGGGAAAATACCTTTGAAATTTTGCTTTTTTAGTTAACAGCAATCAGTTTGACCAAAAAATACTATGTTTATTAAAAGTGTACTATTATCATAATACCCTAAAGGACTTATAATTGCATATTATTTATACAAATACATATGTGACAACCAGCTACATGCACTGGGCCCAGCTAGGCTGGTCCCAATCAACAAGTCCCCAATGAAGATACATGACTCTCTTAAACCTTCTCCGGTAAGCTGTTCCAAGTGACCCAGGCCAAGGGCTGATCAAGTTGCTAATTTCATTTTCAAATTGTAACTTAGTACTACTTATTCTTTCAAAAATAATGATAACATTCACTAGGTAAGAATTTATTTAAATAAATGAAGTATTCATTTGACATATTTTGTCATCTTTTATATATCATTGAAAATCTGTTTCTCAATATAAACAGGGACGCCCCGAGCTTAAATTGGAACAGATCTGATATGTCCCCCCTTGGCGATATTTGAAAAACATTCGCCAATGGTGGCGATAAAATGTTCATGTATGATAGCCCTGATCCAACCATAACGTTATAATTTGTCATGCCCTGTGATATTGTAAAGTGACAACCATATAGCGAGGAAAAGCAATGTCAAGTAAGTCTTCCGCACGTGTCCGTTCGCGGTGAAGGAAGGTGCAGGTATGTTCTGCTCTTAGGAAGATTTTAACTTAATTAAAACTTGAACACTCTAAGATAAAGTTTCAATTCAAACTTTATTTTAGAGTATTCTTGTTTTTTGTGAATTTAATTTTCAATTTAATATAAAAGGCAGCCAATATGAATTCTGTTTATAGTGTAGTTGAAAAAAAAGTATCAAGTTAAATTTTTGAATGAATCATCATCTTTTTTTGGGGAGTCTTTCAACTTTTGGACGTACGGGGGTAGCAAATAGGTTTTTATTTTTAAATTAATCGAAAATAAAGATATTTTTATTGAATTTTTGAGAGAAGTAGGATTATTAAAAAGTGAGATTATGTACTCAATGCAATTTCGCTATGAAAATTTAAAAAAAAAAAGAAAGAATACTTCAGACGGGTATGTTTTTATATGCATAAAGGTAGTGAGTGGATGAGAAAGTTTGTGAGAAAGAAACAAGCATCAGATGGGGATCATGGTTTACTTTAAACAAATTGAAATTGGAAGAATTTTTTTTAACATATGAAATCATTATAGAAACTAAAACAGCTGAGATTGAAAAGCAGTATTTTTTGGCATCACAAACTTTAACAGACTGGCGAAATTACATTAATTAAGAAATAGTAAATTACATAGAGTTAAATTCTGAAAAAATAGGGGGGTTGATAAAAGTTGAAATTGACGAGTCAAAATTCGGAAAACGCAAATATAATAGAGGGCACGTAGTTGAAGGGCAATGGGTTTTTGGGAGAATCAAAAGGGGTTCGGGTAAAATGTTTTTAGTTGCTATTGCTGATAAGACAAGGGAGACGTTGATTCTGATAATAGAGCAGTGGATTATGCCGGAGATAACTGTACACTCTAATCGATAGAAAGCATATGACAAGTTAGGGGAAGAAGGTTTTAAGCATTTTTCTGTACATAACAAACTTAATTTTGTTGATCCTGATGCAAGCTGCCACGCAAACACAATAGAATCAGCATGGAGGCACGTTAAAAGCACCTTATCAACTTATAATCATTTAGGGCGATTTAAATGCTATTTAGCTTATTATTTATTTTTAAAAAATTGAAATAAGAAATGAGGATATGTTTAATAAATTTATTGATATAGTCAGGGGTATTAATTGGCAAGATTATGAAATTAAAAATAAAATTCTGCAATAAAATATTTTTCAGGATTTTTCAATTTCCCAAAATAAGATTTTTGAGCAAAAAAAAAATTGGAGTATTTTCCTAAGAGCAAAACATACCTGCAACACTTATTATAATCGCGCGAAAGTTGAAAAGAATAAAAAGGTAAGTGAACTGAAAATTACTTTTTAATGGTGTATTGTGTTAATATTATCATGTAATATGTTAATCTGAATTCTTCCAGTTGGCATCAAAAGGGCATCTCTAAGAACGATGTACATTGTTTGTCACCGTACATTGCGCGGGGCGACAAACAATGCTGCTCTGGCGTCATCGTTTGTAGCTTTTTTGGCGCCAACAGGAAAAAGTCGCCAGATTTGTTCCCTTCAATTTTTGGGGCTCAATTTTTGGAAAATTCTCAATTTGCCGAATGGAACTTCAAAATGTGCCGAATGAAAAAATACGAGTATGTACACAAACCGTAGTGTCTTATTGATATTTTTTCCTTTTTACGAAGTGGTTTCGTAAATGCTGAAAACTACTAATAACAATACTTGTATCTTTGTATTATGTATTCATATCTATTAATCGTAATCATTTCTCTGTGTGTAATTGTAACCGTATCTAGTTTAGTCTGGGGATTCTTAAGCGAACTTCGAACGGCTTCGGCCGCGTTTTGTGTACCCTGTCAATAAATGTCTTAATATTCTTGCAAGCCTTGATTATTCGACTGCTGCTAATGAACTATGATATACCCCCACGCCCCATACCTTACACTTTGGTAAAGCAGAACTGTGGGCGTTCTAAGGTTTGAAAGAGTAAATTATTGAATTATCGGCACTCGGTGACTGGCGTAGCTATGATTTCATTTTGGGGGAGGGATCCAATAAAAATTATGTATAACCAGGGGTCAATCCAGGATATTTGACCGAGGTCCTGTTTTTGGAATTGTGAAAACTAATTCCTAATTTTGTGAAAAATAGTTACGGCAAATAATATTCCCAATCGTTCTGTAAACTATGATTTCTGCGATGTTTTGAGTGCGAGATTTTTGTGAAAGGTTCATTTTCGAGTTTCTGAAATTTGTGAAGGGTCCTTTTTTGAGTGACTGAATTTTGTGACGGCTCCTTTAACTGACCTAATTTCTCTCTAGATTGACCCCTGATAATGGTATTAATTAAACTTTGAGATTTCTTAAGGTATTCGAGTACACTGTAAAAAATGTATGTTGTTTTTACTGTATAATACAGTTAAATTTTACGACAAACAATTTCTAACTTTTCAGTAAGAAACTGTACAATTGCTAGTTTTAGTTTATCTGCATTTTACAGTTTTAAATTGGAACCTCTGCTGCTAGTATTATACTGTAAAAACGACAGTTCGTTTTTTATAGTGTAGGGAAATTATGTATGCAAAACGAATATTTCATTTTTGATTTTTTTTTAACTTATGGCTGCGTCACTGACACGAATTAGTTGCTAGCCGAAAAAGGTTAAGTTACACACACAATGACACAGAAAATACACTATTAGTAGCTTATTTTTCAATGGTGAATCAATGAAATTATAACGTGATTTTTTTTTTCAACACAATTTCTTCATATATTACATGCATAATTTATTGAAAATGATGAAAACTAATTTTATTAAATTCTAAGAAAAAAGCATAATGTCTGAAAAATAATTTGAACAAAGATTAATATTAATTTACGGCTAAAATTAATTTATGGTTATTTTTCTAAGAAAAAAGCATAATGTCTGAAAAATAATTTGAACAAAGATTAATATTAATTTACGGCTAAAATTTTTACACAATTTTTTCCAAAGACATGACGACCTTTAACGAAGAAAAAAATGTTTCAATACTATCTCTGAATGTGCTGAATCGTTGTCCAAATTTGCCGAATG
>JAXGGA010011563.1:0-41971 GCA_038373865.1 Uloborus plumipes | reverse complement strand
TCATTTGTATTTTGACATCTTGAATTCAAATTATGTTTTTTCGCACTGACGAATTACAATAGATAATGTCCCAAGGGGTAGGTAGAGCACTTAGCACCCTCCCGGTGAAAGACTCTGGGGCCAAGCTGAAAATGGGACTAAACGACAATTGAGGTCCAAAATTAAAATAAATAGCAATAGGTCCAAAATTAAAATAAATAGCAATTTTTCATTGCAAAAAAAACAAGTTCGCCAAAATTGATTCTTGAATTTTAATTACTTTTTTTCTAATTAAAAAAATGTGCATTAAATTATTTATTCACTTAGTTATTTAAAGCAAATTCCGAAACATATTTAATTTTTTATTAGAAAGTTTCTTTTTTTTTTCTGTGATCACAACATTTTTATAATTTTCCTTCGCTTAAAATGCAGTATTCTTTACCTATTTTATCTTTAACATCATTAAAAACATAAAAAAAAATAATAATTAAAAATTTTTTTTAATTATTTTTACTTTTAAAATTTATGTGTTTTTATTTTTAAAAGTCAGGGGTGAAATTGCCTGTGCTCGTGGGAGGATTTTCTTTTCTCAGAATTCTTCATTCAAATTACGTAAGAAAAAGAAAAGGGAGGAAAAGAATTGAAAAAAAAAAGCGAAATATGAAACTGATTTCACAATGAGTTTCATTGGATATTTTTAAACAGAACATGCAAATGAGTGATGACATCAAAGCGAGATAAAAGGAGATGACCAGAATAAATTGCTCTCTCTTTCCCTTTGTTTCTCGTCTGGGGAGGCCACTGGTGGCCTGTCTTCATCATGACTGGATCCATTCCCTGGATGATTTAACTTAATTAGATTTATTGTCACTATGCCACCAACACACACTCGTGAGGCATGGCACTAAGTCCGATTCCCGACAAGTCCCCTCCCAATATTATGAAAATAATTTTATTCAAGATATTTATTATTTGGTTTGAATATGCTCTTCAAAATGCTACATCCCTGAACTCTCCTGCGATGCAAGGGTTGGAAAAATACTCCGGAATAGTCCTTAAACTTGTTTTTTTTCCTTTTAATATTACTAAGTAAAGCCAAAAATCAGGAGTTCCCAATGAGGAGTGGTGTAATGGGGCCCCGAATTATGGCGCACACTACACCAGTCAATTTTTATGGTGCTCTTTACATTAGGGTATGTCATAAAAATAAAAGTTTTTTTTTCGACTTGGTACACGCACTTTCCTATGTATTCACTCATTTTGAGTTGCTTGGCACAAAAAAAAAGTTTTTGGAAAAAAAATTTAGCTACCGGGAAAACGCAATTAATCCGGTGTTTTTTTCAAAAAATTCACTATTTTCAGGTTGAATACGCAATATAGCTGCGGGAGTTTTTTAAAAGATTGTACTTCTAACTTAAATGCATGTTTTCAACTCTAATGAACATACTCTCCTTATAAAAAAGGCAGTTAAATATACATATTGTCTCTTTTTGTTTTTAAAAAGAGCAGAAACGATCGGTAATCGTTCCTGCTGAAACGGGTTACGCTTCTGGTCAATCGACACCGCTGTCTTCGTTAGGCAGTCAGCTGTTCAGGGGAAAATGCCACCTGCATCTGGGGAAGTGATCCCCATTTTGCTAATTAACTCTCCCCCCCCCCCCTAAGATAACTTTTGACCAGCAGACGCATTTTCACTTCACGCCGAAGATTTTCCGACAAAAGGCAAATTGAGATTCTCTTTTTTGTTTTATTAAACGATGGATTGATTTCCACTAAAAACCTGGAAAGCAAAACCCACTAATAATTTTAAAGATCGAAGAAGTCGGACTTACAGTTCGACTCTCCCGAAAGCTAGTGCCGTCCTGTAATATTACGACTCGAGGAAATACCCTGGAATTTTTATAGTATAGCTGTGTGAAGTAAATGAAACTACCTTGATATTAGTAGAGCGGCTGTTACTTCAGTCAAGTTTGCTGTATCATCAACCGCGGCAGTTGCTATCATATATAGCCTCTTGGGTAATCTTGTGAAGGCAGGGCCATCTCGGTGAAGATAAAAAGCATCTCATGCGCCATAGCAAAAGGGTGTTTCATGCTAAAGAACATGTTATGAAGCACTCAAGAGCAGAGGAGAGTTCCAATATCACAAAAAGTAACATTACCGCAATTTTTGTAGAAAGCAGGAAGCACAACACTCTCTTAGTCACGATGAGAACATTGGTAGCTTTAGGAGACATGCTGCACTTAGGAGACGTGCCACATTACATCGAAAAACTCCTCCATTACATACTTTTTAGATCTTTCTTTCTGCTGGCTTCACATCAACGAGTAGATATTAAGTCATATAGCCGCAAAACTTGACGGACCAACTTCTCCAGAAAAGGAATGGATTGGTACTGTAGGTATACTCTTTTCCCAAATTGAGTTTCTTGAGAAAAAATCAAAGTTTAAGCCAATTCATTTTTTGGAGCCCCTTGTTAATATGGACTAAAATGTTGCTAGTTAGTCGATCAGTTCCGTGGAAGGCAGAAGTATTGAAGTTCGCTGATGGCAAATGCAAAGTTTACCATAGTTCTCAGAGTAAAGAAGATCAATGAGTAAGTTTTTTGGAATAGCCCAAAAGAAAACGTTTTTTATACAGGAAACTTTGTTTTTTTTTCCCTCAAGAAAGTCAACTTGGGAAAAGAAAGTCTGTAATGGGGGAGTATTTCGATGTAATGTAGCATGAATCCTTCTCAGCCAGACATTTAATTGAAGGCATCGCTGCCAATTAGTTGAAGGCAAATGTCTATACCTATGTCTTTCAATAAGTCACATAATCCTATTTCACATTGCTCAGCCAGTTTTTCCTTTGTTGTCTTCTTTTCTGGTGTATAGTGAGTGAGGTAGCGATCTCCACGCTCTTCTGTTACGGTCTTTCTTTGATGATGCTTTTCCGAAAGCTACCAGTGTTCTCCTCTTCCTAATGTGGCATGTCTCCTAAGTGCAGCATGTCTCCGAACGCTACCAGTGTTCTCATCGTGACTAAGAGTTAGAGTGTTGTGCTTCCTGCTTTCTACAAAAATTGCGGTAATGTTACTTTTTGCGCTATTGGAACTCTCCTCTGCTCTTGAGTGCTTCATAACATGCTCTTTAGCATGAAACACCCTTTTGCTATGGCACATGAGATGTTTTTTATCTTCACCAAGATGGCCCTGCCTTCACAAGATTACCCAAAAGGCTATATATGATAGCAACTGCCGCGGTTGATGACACAGCAAACCTGACTGAAGTAACGGCCGCTCTACTAATATCAAGGTAGTTTCATTTACTTTGTACAGCTATATTATAAAAATTTCAGGGTATTTCCTCGAATCATAATATTACACGATGGCACTAGCTTTCGGGAGAGTCGAATTGTAAGTCCGACTTCTTCGATGTTTAAAATTATTAGTGTCTTTTACTTTCCAGGTTTTTAGTGGAAATCAATCCATTCTTTAATAAAACAAAAAAGAGAATCTCAATTTGCCTTTTGTCGGAAAATCTTCGGCAGGATGAGAGACATTTAAGTGAAAACGCGTCTGCTGGTCAAAAGTTATCTTGGTGGGGGGGGGGGGGGGGGAGCGTTAATTAGCAAAATGGGGATCACCTCCCCAGATGCAGGTGGCGTTTTTCCATGAACAGCTGACTGCCTAAAGAAGACAGCGGTGTCAATTGACCAGAAGCGTAACCCATTTCAGTAGGAACGATTACCGATAGTTTCTGCTCTTTTTAAAAACAAAAAGAGACAATATGTATATTTAACTGCATTTTTTATAAGGAAAGTATGTTCATTAGAGTTGAAAACATGCATTTAAGTTAGAAGAACAATCTTTTGAAAAACGTCCGCAGCTATATTGCGTATTCAACCTGAAAATAGTGATTTTTTTGAAAAAAAAAACACCGGATTAATTGCGATTTCCCGGTAGCTAAAATTTTTTTCCACAAACTTTTTTTTGTACCAAGCAACTCAAAATGAGTGAATACATGGGAAAGTGCGTGTACCAAGTCCAAAAAAAAACTTTATTTTTATGACATACCCTACTTTACATACACAAATTTACTTATGTCACTATCAACAGTAAAACTAAAATTATATACTAGTACAGGAACACTTTGCAAACAGTATGTTCTCTAAATAGTTGTATATTTACTCCTTTTTCAGTATTATCAATTTTTAGGGTGCTCTTTACATACAAATTTATCCCCCCCCCCCACCGCTACCCTTCTTCTTTGACAAAAACTATACCTTTTATCAAGTGAAGTAAAATTTTAATGATATGCATTTTCATTCAATAATTACTGAGCTAAATAAATAAATAAACAACAGTATCTTTATACCAGCATTTTTTCTTTTCTAAAACAAACTACTAGATATTTGAAGGGAAATAGCACTTAACTAAGGAGTACTTTTCAAAAATAGAATTACATATGTTTTATGAGGTTATTTGCTTTTTTAAGCTGAAAACTGGGTAAATTAGAAACGCTGACACTTGAAATTTAAGGTCTTAGGACTCTTAAAATGTTAATGTGACAAAAACCCATTATTTAAAAACTTGCAACTAATTTTCTAAACAAGCTTTTAGCTTGAAATGAAAGCTGAAGATCTCACCAGTAAGTTTCTTGAAGTTTGACGGTTGAGTGAATGTGTTCGAACAATGTTTTCACGGATATAGGTTTTAACTGGAATAGACTCTTATGTTTCCTTAAATGTGAGGATTGAGTGAATGCCCTCGAGCAGTAGTCACACGGATAAGGTTCTATTTTGCACTCTTTCATGCACCTTAAGGTCTCAACTCCCAGGGCATGCTTTTGAGCAACTTTTGTCTGAATTTGACTTTTCACCAGAATGCACTCTTTTATGTTTCTTCAAATGCGAAGATTGAGTGAACGCTTTTGAACAATAGTCACATGAATAAGGCTTTTCTCCAGTATGAACTCTTTCATGAGCCTTAAGGTCTGAAGCATTCGCAAAGGCCTTTGAACAATATTTACAGGAATAAGGCTTTTCACCAGAATGGACTCTCATATGTCGGCTCAAGTTTGAAGACACAGAGAAGGTCTTTGAACAATGTTCGCACGAAAAGGGTTTCTCACCGGTATGGTCTCTTAAATGTTTTTTGTAGCTTGAATAATGGGTGTAAGTGTTTGGACATCGCTCGCACCGGTACGGCTTTTCGCCGGAATGGACTCTCTTATGCGTCCTCAACTGTGAAGATTGGACGAATGCCTTAGAACAACAGTCACATTTAAAGGGTTTTTCTCCAGTATGCACTCTTTCATGCACCTTACGGTCTGAAGCAACCGAAAATGCCTTCGAACAATATTTACACAAAAAGGGCTTTTCACCAGAATGAACTCTTTTATGTATCCTCAAATGTGAAGACTGAGTGAATGCCTTAGAGCAGTAGTCACACGAAAAGGGCTTGTCTCCAGTATGGACTTTCAAATGTGACATTAAATTTGAAGGTTGGGTGAATGTCTTCGAACACCACCGACATGAATGCAGCTTCTCACCAGCATGGACCTCTGAATGAGAAGCCATTGCACAAAGTACTCCAAGATTGGATTTCCAAATATTCTATCAGTGCTCAAGTATTTGAATGCCTTTTGAATAAGAAAGCTAAAGAGTTAGGTGTTTACTAAGTTTAACTTCTTGCATCAGTCTTGACGCAAAACTATACTGCAAAAATTTGACAAAGTTAAAGAGCCATGATTTCTCAGTAAATTGCATTCAATTTGAATGATAGGAAGATTGGATATTTGCAAAGATGGATTTTCAAAGATTCACTTTGTGATCAAGTATTTGAATAAATTATGAATCAGATGGTTAAAGAATTAAGTGTTTTTCAAGTACAACTGCTTGCATAAATCTTGACACAAAACTTTACCACAAATATTTGAGAAGTAAGGTTTAGGACAGTCATAATTTTCAGTAAATTGACTTCAATTTCAGTTTCAGAAAAATATGAATCGGAACAAATTGTTTACACTATCACTCATTTGTACATGCTTTATTAGATCCCAAGCATTCTACAAGTTAAGAGCTCAAGAAGATACAAAAGAAAATTTTCTATGAATGTGATTTTGTAATTGGATGTATAGAAAATTTTCTATGAGACTTTCCCGTCATTCTAGCAGCTTGTTTCTTAAGGATTTTCTCGTCAATTCCAGAGAAGGAAGGACATTTGAAAGTTGCCAGGCGATTCTTCTTAACTAAATGGAATGTACACTGACTTCATAAAACTAGTATACAAAACTACAAAAAAATTACTTTTCAAGAACGTAATTTCTTAAACAGTCACACATAATCGAATCACTGTTTACACGGAGACTTCTACATCATCCAGCCTACTTGCTTTTTGTCAATGCAGAAAGTGATAAAGACAAGATATTCCTACGCTGTTCTTTTTATGTAAGTAGAGTGTACTGGTAGTTTAAATCTTTTCACATAATTAACTGTGTCTCTTTAATTCCCTTAAAGTTACTTGATTTTATGCAACTCAGAATGAGGAATTTTTTGTTAAGTATGTAACACAGGCTAGTCTAAACAATATGAAAAGAAATAAAGATGGCTTTTGACTCATGGTATTTACGATATGTCAAAACTATTCAAAATAACTTATAAATTTACCTTTAAACATAAGTGTCTTGATAAGTGTCTAACTTGATTTTCTTCAGATAAACAGCAAATAGGTATGGTTCTGTTGAATAGCAATGTCTTTACGTATATCTTCTTTTGCTGACCAGAAATGTAAAACTGCAATTTAAATATCAAATTTCAGTTTTTTCAGAGTATCACTTTGTGCTATGAGCAGAAAATTTTTTAAAGACATAAGAATTCACAGAAACTAAACTTTTCTAACAATTATGTGAATTTTGTTGTGATCCTTTTTTAGATATACAATAAAAAACAAGTGCTTTTAATGATGTTTTGATGAGCATAAGCAAAAATGATTACCGTTCAGATTTTTATCTATGCAGACTGGACATAATCATTGGCGATATTACGAAAAAGACTCAGGGTTTTTAACATAAACTTCTGCAAAGTAATGGAAATACTACTGTTTTCTTGACTGGTTTAGTAGAGGAAACAGCGCTGCATCTTAACCATCAAAATTCCAGAATATTGGACATTGGTTTATTTCTTTAAACCTTGATTCAAATGAACTTCTTTAGATGTATGTGCAAAGCACGGTCAGTGTCGTTAGAGTTGAAAACTTGTATCAAATTTTGATGTATGCAGTCACGGTCACATAATCCAGATTACTGCTGAAAATAATGAAAAGTTATTATTTAAAAAATAAATATATAAATAAAGACTCCAATTACAAGAGGTTAGCCTCATTCTCAGAATATGCAGGATTTTTATTAATGGATGGAAGTGGGGGGGGGGGCATGGGTGCAAGTTTGGCCATGCTTCCAAGACGGAAAATATTTGAGACCCCCCCCATGCGTGTTCAAGGGGGGAAAAAACAAATACTTATTGATTTTACTGTGTCAAAACTGGGGTTTAGTACTCATTTTATTTTTGTAGTAAGATTATAGTTTTAAGTATATTCAAGCAAAAATGGGGGGAGGGGGGATTTTCGAAATTTGAGTTCTAAAAACCTCATTTTAGACGATCTTTGGTGATATCAGAATGTGTTGTGGCTTATCTTAAGATGAGGCGAATGTAGGTACTCTTCCCGCTCAGTTTTTTAAAATTGTAATTTTAGACGATCTCCGATAATGTTAGGAAAGGAAGGTTCTGAAGTAGTAACCTCGGAAGTTTTTCTAGATCACAGCTGTACTAGCAAAATTATAGTACATATTAGATAACGTCAAGAGAATGGAGTGTTCAGGGACTTTCCCACTCCTTAAAATTGCAGTTTTAAAAATAGTTTAAAACTTTTTAGTGCTGTTATGAGAGAAGAGATTCGAAGGCACTCGCCCAAATTTTTTTCGAAAATGATGTCTTAAAAAGTAGGGATGGACCGAATAGTGATTTTGCCGGATACCGGACATCCGGTGGCTCATCTCAAGCCGGATACCGGATATCCGGAATTGTGCCACCGGATATCCTGCGGATATCCGGCATTACAATTACATTGCATGTTCGCTTATTTTTATGTAATGCAGCTTCAAAACAATAAATCAAAGTTGTTTCTCGCATTATTTCTTTAAGAACATGTTAAATACTAGGGATGCACCGATTAATCGGCCCCTTTGCCGATTATTAATAATCGGCAAAATCGGGCCGATTAATCGGCCAAAAAATTTTTTTTTAATTTTATTCTTAAAGTATACCTTCACTAAGAAACTACGATAAATAATTTTATTAAGAGTAATAATAATCCTCACAGTTGATTTAAAGTTTTTAATAAATTAATTCTCCTACTTTGAATAAATATACATAGACAATGTTGCAACATTTTTCATGTGGCGACAGTTTCCTCCTTAGTACAGTGTTTTAGATAACCTCTAATTTTCACAAAGAATAAAAGTCTTGAATTAAATTGCTACTAATTACTAAAAAAATTAAATTAAAAGTACTCCTAAATTGGAGTACAGACTCCCTTTCCCTTTTTCTGAATTTTTATGTCCAATTAACATAATTAACAATATGTTAATGTAATGTTATTGACAATAATATGAAAATTGGTTCTAAGAAGTTTGATAAAATATTGAAATTATTTTGTGAAAATTGGGAAAACGGAAAAAAAATCTTCTTTTGGAAATAAATTACTTACTATTTCTAAACTCGGAATTGTATAAGAGAGAAAAAACTGATGGCAAAATTGGTAGTATTAGAAACAATCATCCTTATCGTTAATCGGCTGAACCGATTAATCGGCCGATTATCAACAACCGATTAATCAGTAATCGGCCAATTTGCTTATCGGTGCATCCCTATTAAATACATTGAAATTAATTTTTAAAGTCTGTATTTTATTGCACAGGAGTAGCACTACATATGAAATGAAACACTAGCATATTGTGATTTCTTTCTAAATTATGTATTTTTATCAAAAGATACAAAACTTTAAAAGATAGAATTAAATATTTATGTATGTACTCAAAGTTTAAACTTTTAATTATTCTTATTTTAAATTTTAAAGCTTTTCTGTTTCAATATCATTTCATCTACGTAAATGATACAGTTATTAAATATTTCACCAATGTTATATACCGATAATTAATTTACAAAAAAAGAAAGAAAAAAGAAAAAAAAAAACGAAGCTCAGATAAACGTTTTTTTTTTTTTTTTTTCAAAGTAATATATATTTTGTTAGAATTTTATGAATTTAAACTTCATTACAAAGTAACACATTCTCTTATTTCAAATTTTGCAATAATATAAAGCAAAATTTTGCTTTAAAATTCTTTTTTTTTTAAGAATAATACGCATGTAATTTTTCTAACATACAAGTTAAAGAAGAAAATATTAAAACAGGACCAGTGTGCTAAATAATAATAACAATAATAAACTAATACTCAAATAATCAATTAAAAATTTCCAAATCCAAAAAACAGCTTAAATATATTTTTAGAGTTACGCTACTTACACTTAACTTACACTTTTTAAAAAACAAATGAGTGAACTTATACTTAAATAATCAACTTGAAATTTTACTTTAGTTCCAAAAAATTAAGATACACATTCTTAAAAGTAGCAAATTAGCATTTTAAATACATTAAGAGTCATGCTAATTAATAATTTTATTTCTGAAAGTCTTGTAACAGAGTGGACAGTTTAAAACATAAAAAATCAGCAGAAAGGGTGTCAGAAGAATTTTTTGTGCTGTGCATTGCAAATGATTTTGTTGTTGCATTTCAGCTTAATCTGAAATTGCATTTTAGTCCTAGCAATTTAAAGCTGGGGCAGATAATTTTTTCTTTCTTTTGCCAGATTTTTTTTTTTTTTTTTTTTTGAGTCTTTTATAAATGGCTTATGCCTAAATAAGTAATACTTGGTTACACACAATTAGATGGAGAACAAATTAAAAAATACAATTAATTGGTGGTAAATATTAAAATTAATAACTAAAATTCTGAAGAATCGGGACTGATTTGAAACATTTTCGCTGCAATGACCGGCCAATGTTAGATAGATTATTTATTGCATGTTATTTTCAATTATAATAAAGTAATAATAGTGGCAAAGTAAAAAATATCTAATTACAACATCATTGGGTGTTAATAGATCGCAATTTTTATTAGAAGTACAAAAACTAAAATTAAAATAATCTGAGAATTTATATTAAAAGCTACTGCGATTAATTTTTATGAACTAACGATATGATCGTAAGTTTTTTTCAACCTTTTGTCGCACATTAATCCTTGAAGGTTTGTAGCTTTTTCTTTCTAAATATTTTAACTAAAATATTTTTGAAAAGCTGAAGACAATCATACTTTATCTGGAAATTGTGAAAAATCAAATATGCAGAATGCTTCCATGTCCAGCACAAAGTCGAAGAAATAACATAATTTTTGTTTTAGAAGCAAAAAATGGTAAAAAGGAAAGATGAAATGTAATTACATCATCTAAAAGGTTTATCAAACAATGAAATTTTTAACTGGAATTTTTGTAAAAGAGAAAATATTCAATTAGGTCCTCACATCATACCGGATAACCCTCACATCAATCCCGGATATCTCCCACAGCAATCCGGATACTTTGCCGGATATCCTACAAAAAACTTCCGGATATCCGTATCGGGGGCAGCCAGCCGGATCGGATATCCGGAAGCACCGGATACCTAAAATATCAGCCGGATAGGCCGGATACCGGATAGTTACCGGATATCCGGTCCATCCCTATCAAGAAGCGATTGCAGGATATATCTGGTAAGGTTAGGGAAAGGAATGAAGCTCAGAAACGTATCCTCAGGGATTGAAAAAAGGTCCAAAATCAAAATATATTAGTTTTTGATAATAAATAGAGTGAGAGTTTTATTTAATTATTTTTTTAGGGAACAGATTCTCGAAATTTGCTCAATTTGAAAAAGCACAAAATTAAGAAGGATATAAAAGAATGAATGCAAAGGGTTGATTTAAATATAATGCACGCAAATATGACATTTCACTTAGTATGATCACCAAAATTTTGGTTTAAAAATGATGAAAAAAAGTTATGAGTTTTGGTAACTCACATTTCCCGACTAATGCATAATTTTGCTGCCTAAATTCCTAAATTTCGATTGTCATCTAAAATATCTGTGATAAATTTTTAGGGGGGGGATATATGCTCTAGCTAAACTCAAATCGGATGCAGCTGCATTGAAATTCCCGAAGGGGCGTGGCAAAATGACGATCGTGAAAGTTTTCTGTTGTGGGATATGAAACGTAAGATAAGTGAAAAATAATGGCAAGCACAAAATTAGAGATATTCATGTGGTAGAATCACACAGAAAACCAAAGTGGGAGACTGTTATTGAGGCGGATGCAACCTGATTTTGAAATGCGTAAAAAATCGAGATTGACGGGTAAAGGCGTGAAAAACAACCCAAATGTTAACTTTATGCCAAACCTGTAAACATTGACAAGTTTAAGGGTGTCTTTTGAGAAATCCGATTTTATGTTTCGTTTATTTTTGTCTTTGAAAAAAAAACTAAAGGAATGAAATCGTTTTTTTTCTTCCGTCCCAATGTCAGTCTCGTCAAACGGAAATCGTAGATTTCGTTAAGACGGAAATCCGTCCTGAGACGGAAGGTCTTGCACCCATGGGGGGGGGGGGGGGAGTAATCAACATTTTTGTTTATTTTAAAAATAAACCTTACTTCAACTTTGAACACTGTTATGGTCGTTTAGAGTTAATTAGGACGAAACATACAACAAATGGTTTCCTCAGACTCAGAAGCAGAAACTTTCTAGCCAGTCTGCGACACTGATTTGGTCAGTTGGAAATTATCTGCAGCATTTTTTTTAGTTTTATTTTAAGTTTTCATATAATACACAAAAATTTTACAGGGTGCGTACTCCTTTTTTAAAATTAAAATTGAGGAGTATTTAAGGACTTTTTAACACATTTGCTACTGATAAGTTGCTCTTTGGCAAACACCTGTTGAACAATACTGATTGAAGTGGAGAAACTTAACCTCCTTAACATCAAGCACTTTTCAAGAGTATGAAAATTTTTTTTAGAACACAACCAGAAATATTTAAATAATTGATTTAGAAAATTCAATTGATTACTTACATACAACACCAAATTGTGAATTGTAAATATATTTTTTTTTAATTGCATATTACATTAATATGTAAACTATAGGAATTCACTACACTAAACTTAATTAGAATGTATTTCTGTCCTCCTATATGGTAAAAGCTATTGTTTTCAATTGTTAGATTCATTTGTGTATGAAATTCATTAGACATAAAATCAAATTCAAGTATTAAAAAAAATATTTACTTTGAAAACAAATGAAATAACTATGTGGATAGTTTTTTTTAAATTCAGTACTTTCCTAAAAATATGTGACTGCAGTTTAAAAAATGAGTTAATTATTGAAATAAAAAGTAAAACAAATCATTTTAAAATAGTATTAGTTAAAGCAATTTCCACCTTTCAAAATAAATCAAATAATTACAGGATGTAATAGGATTGAAGTCTCAAACAGACCGTACGATTTTTGGGGAAGCACAGGCTTGATGTTTCAAAACAAATACGGTTTTAGATGTATGTGATGGAGAATACGAAAATGTAAAGCACTCGATATTTGCATTAAAATCGCAAAGAACATTCGTGTGATTTTAACATCACAAGATCAAAGTATTGTTGTCATGAATTTGCGTTAATTTTTTCGATAGTGAGAGGGGTTTCTTTTTTTTTCTATTTTTTAGTATGAACTTATTTCATTTTTAAAAGAAGTTATTTTAACTTTAAAAGTTGAATTCTCTTTCAAATTAAATCTGCAAGAGAAAAGCGAAAAATTTGGCCCAAAAAATCGGTGCAAAATGAAACTGAAGAAAAGGCGAATATCTATTCGCATGCTTGATGCAGTCTTTGAAAACAGCCATCATAATAGGAAAAAAAAAAGATCACCCACCCCCAAAGGAGAAAAGAGTCATTTTCCTTCAGTAACTCTTTTAGTACCACTACAACTCAAACAAATGTTATTTTTCAAAGCACAAATAGTTAACCTAACAGCGAATCCACGATTCTTTACATTTACTACAAGCAAGGAAGCCCCCCCCCCCCCCCAACATAAATGTTTTTTGCAGGAGTGGAAGAATCGCAAGTAAACCAATCACAAAATATCTTTCCATTATTTTTCGATTTTCCGCTCGATAAAGCACTTTCAGTCAACACATTTCATATTTTCAATTCAATAGTAATAAATAACTAATTTGCAACTCTAACAAATTTTGAAAAATAATGCAGATCATTTATAACATCTCATTCGCCCTAAATTTCTCAACTGGACGGAATTTATCAAGCTAAAATTATAATGATCATTAAAAAAATTCGAATTTTTCCCACATTTGTGACGAATTAAATATATATCATTTACAATTCAATTTTAATGTTAATTTAATGATAATGGTGGGTCTTTTTTGCTCTCCCTATAATCGAAAATAAGTTTTAAAAAAATTTCACAAATTTTGCTGTAATATCCAATTTTAGCATTTTTCTGAAACCCCCAAGCGTTTATGGCTAATCAAGAAATGGAGCAAAATAATTCAAATTTTTTGTGTGAATTTTGTGCCCCTAATAGTGCCAAAAATATGGTTTCTCACCAGTTTTAAGTCTTTCATGCTTCTTAAACTTTAGGAACCGGGCGGTACACATGTTGTACCATACGTCTCGTCTAGTTTAGAGGACAAGATGAAATTTTCACTCGAACCCCTTGTAGCCGGGGATTTTTTCAAGGTTTCATACGTCTGGTACTACAGTTTATACCTTCTCTTTTCAATGGACAAGAAATCTGTGGTTAAACTTTCGTACTACCTGGGTCGAAAGAAAAATTTCTATACAGCCCGGATCCAAAAGGTTAAGCTCCGACAAGCGGAAAAACACCTTTGAGCAATGTTCACACTCATGCTGCGTCACACGAACCTTTGAGTCCATTACACAAAACTCCTTAGATTTAGATAACATTTTTTTTTTGGGGGGGGGGGGGATTTTCTATTCTTGATCAAATTTTTAAGCATGCTTTTAATCAGAAAGTAAAAATATGTGACAAGCAAGGTTTTAGAGAGCTATGATTTGCTAATTTAACAAACTTCAAAATTAGACAAGTGGAATGCACCAATATTTTAATTCTTCTTATGAAAGTGAAGATTTCTTTTATACTCTGGTAACCATATTTTATGCTGTGTAATTTAGTATTAGGTGATGGCCTGTAAATCTCATGTTGCACACAATATTCAAAACAATGTGTAAAGAAAAAAATATGACTTTAACATGTTGACTGCCACAGTAATTTTCAGATTTCTGGCCAAAAATGAAATTTTGATTTTATTACATTATATTATTAAAAAGTCTAAATCTAGAGCATAGTTATAAAATAAGAGAGTAATAAGTAAAGTAAAATAAAATAAAATAAAAAATAAAAAAATTAATTTAAAAGTAAAATAAAAGAGTAAAAGTATTTAATATAAATTGTCCTTTCATGCAAGCCAACATTGATTTTTTGTTCTTTCCCAAGAAGCCATCTATCGATATTAGCACTGATATATTACGAGTTTAATCGTAGCAACACAAGAATGGCAAGTGAATACAGTACGAGATAACTCGTAGTTGGCGTCCTTGAAAAGATCGCTACCTACGAGTTATCTCGTAGTCGGCAGTCAACGTGTTAAACTCATGATATTGAAAAAAGTCATACATTTTTTAAATAGTTTAAAAAGAAGTTTATGAGTAAAATGTTTCTATGTGCTTTCGGCAAGCCACGGTAAGTCACGAAACAGGTAAGGCTCAGAAATGTTTTCCCTCATAGTATCTCTTTTTGCTAAATGAAGAACAAAACTAGTTTCAGTTTCAAATGCATGCATGTTAGATATTACCAGTTCTTTCGACCATGACTCTGCTCAGAAACGACAATTTGAAGGAGATGGGACACCAAAGTAACTTATCTTTTGTAAAAGCGTCACTGCTAATGAGCTTTGCTAATAGGGTTGGCAGGTTTCTGCCGAGGCGGTAAAAACCACTGTCAGAAACCGTTTAAAACCGGCACGGCAAAAACCCCTTTCTGCCACTTTTTTTAGCTGAAACTCAAAAAATAGCTTTTAAATAATGACTGGCATATAATATACATAGAAAAAAATATTAAGCGTTCACCAGAGTACAATTTATTTACAATATTGTTGCCATTCTAAATCAAATGTTACATTGTTTGCACTCTACAGTAGCTATAGCAATACATAAATTTGGATGCAGTTTCAAAACCTAAACAATTTCTCAATTTATTGTGCACCAATAAGAAATTTGCAATGATTCTTTCAAGCCCAGCAGATCTTGTCGGCATTGTTGTCAAGAAACATGCAGGAAACTATTTGAAAGTAGCTTCATTCAGTTACGTCAAGAGTAATATGACAAGTTTTTGATTTGCAGAGATTAATAAAAATAAAAGCTAAGATTAAGTATTTGTTTCATATGGATAATTGATAGTCTATCCCAGTGGTTCTCAACGGGGGCAGATGCTGAGGCGCGGTGAACATGTTTTGGGCAGTAGGGGGGTGATGGATATATTTTGGGTGATAGGGGGGCGGTGGGAAAATTTGGGGGTCAGAAGACAATAAATGTATTACAATCTATTTTAATTGCAAAAATAAAAATTTAATTTAGCATAAAATCAAGAATCCAACTTGAATTATTTGTGCCAACGATAAAATGAACTTATGCATTCTGGAATATTTAAACTTATTTCCTTACGTTTTTTGGAGGGGACTGTTTTTTTATTAAAATAGTTTAGCTTCTTTGCTTATCGTTTTCTCCTTCGCTCTCTCTGTCTTTTTTGTGATCTTTTTTGTCCGATAATCTTGAGAGAGAATGTTATAGCTTGACTACGGAGAGATGGCGGATGACCTTGAAGTGGAAACGGACCTCATTCATTTTGAAATAGGAAGAACCAGAGAGTCAAAGGGATTTTTTTACTCACCTGTACATCAAAATTTTTACTTCCTGCGTGATCTCTCTGATGCTACCTATTACAAAAAAAAAAAAGCGGTTCATTTCCACTTTAAGGTCACACACCCGTCATCCATCCTCCCTGCAGCTTTACCCAACGAAGAACTGTTACAATAAATCGCAGTTGCAATCAGGGTTGCACGGTTTTACCTAATATTAGCCAATTTGGCTACTTTTGATCACACATAGATAAATTTCAAAAGCATTAGCCGCAAATTCGTTTGGTTATTTTTTTAGCCGATCTGCTGATTGATTCTTTTACCACAGTAATGTAATTTCTAATAGCTTTTTTTAGTAATCATCATATATGTAAAAATACCGTAATGCATCTGCAGGTGAAAATGGTCAAATTAAGCTCTTAAGTTTCATTCGTATATTTTGATTGCTGCTAAACGAAATGGGTTTTCAGACTGAATCAGACGGCGGATAGGATACCAGCAAGGGCGTAGCCAGGACTCACGTTAAGGGGGGGGGGCAAGCAGTGGCACCCCAATAGGAGGTCACTGTGACCTCCCAAAAAGTTCTTATCTGATACAAATTTTCGGCAATATGTCACCCTAAAATTTTTATTCTTCGCATACTCAGATTAAGTTGTTTTCAAGCTGAAAGACAAATTTGGGTTTGGAAAAAGGATCCGTGTTAGGTAAAGAATGAAGCGCATTCTCTCTTAAGTGGCGCCAAGGACTTAAAATTTATTGGTGGGGGAGGAGGCGAGGGGGGGGGGGACTTTCAATGACCGAATGAAATTCCAAATTTCACCGAGTAATAAAATACGAACTTGTTTGTCTGCACTAGTATGTAACAATAGGGTGATTCAAAAACATTTTTTTTTGAATTTCTACATCCACATAAAAAAGTAAAATAATTATTAAAATAAAAATAATAATAAGCTAATATTATTTTAATAATTATAGACAAGATAGTAGACGCCAAAATAACTTTCAAATTTCTTAATATTTTTGACGATTGACACTTTTAAAAGAGCACAGAATTTCGCTTAACCTATTAACTGTCATGCCCGAGATAATCTCGGGCACAGCGCTGGTGTTCGAAAATGTCACGCCCGAGTATTACTTGGGGTAATTTTTTTTTTTTTTTTTTGAGTGCATCGTATTGTTATACCCGAACATATATCGGGAGACGTTTATGTCGGCTTCATCTCTTTGCCAAACCAGACTGTTTCTTGGGTTTATGCTTGGAAAAGTCTTTCCAGTTATACCACACAAGACTGCATTACTGAAAGGTATTCACTTTTATTTATTTAATTTTTTTTCATTTATTTATTTTTTAGAAAATATTTTTTTTTTTTTTTTTTCATTTTTAGAAAAACTGCTCCACTAGAAGCAAACTTTACAACTGCCATGTTGAGTGGCAGCCGCCTCAAGCAAATATGCAGTGGCTACAAAACTTTAAATATTTTACTATTTTAAATATACTACTAAGTATATTTTATTTTGCACTAAAAGTTTGATTTTTGCAATAAAAATATTTGACAATTTGTGCACCCAAATCATCAAAATAAGTTGACAGTTAAAGGGTTAACACTTTTCAACTTCATGATTTAAACAAAAAAAAATAAAATGATATTTTAGTTGTTTACTTCTTGACACAGAATAGTAAACATCATAAATGCAAAAAAAGTCCTATACAAATGGTGGATGCAAAGACATCGCGATTTTCATAATGAACACGTTAAACGAACAAAAAAGAAAAAAATGGCATATTTAAGGATTTAAATTTACATTTTAAAGCTCTATGATAAACATATTATTAATAGCAATCAACATAATGGAAGACAAACTAAACTAAAAGTGATTTTAATTTTAATTTTTTAACTCACATAGGGAATATGTCGCCGAGTTTCGCTTGAAAAATTTCTATTTTCAATTTTAATAGAAATAAAAAGACATTTTACTTATTTGCCCCTTAGCAAAGTAAAGTGAATATCAAAAATCAGGAAAATTTCATTCTAAAACCGGATACAAAGAGATTGGATCATTGAAAATGAAGGCATGAAAAGGATAAAAACGGCAAATAAAATAATGTATTAAAGCAAAAGAATTTCAGAATGTCATTTTAACAGGTCTAGATGATGTATATTATTTATTATTATCAATATAATCGTGAAAAATTTGGAGTAAGGAAAACATTTTTGGATGTGGGAAGAAAAAAGAATAGCGAAAAATACTGGATTTCCTGTTTTAACTCATGAAAAATACCAGAACACAATTCACCCTTTGAGATTAGTGGTAGAAAAAAATACTTAACAGAAAAAAAACATGCATATAAACAGAATAAAAAATAAGGAGTTTGTAAGGAGATAATGGCAAAATTCGGGAGTTTTAAGGGCCCTTATTTTTTCTTGTTAAAAAGCAGGAGTTTATAAGGAGTTTGTAAGGAGCGTACGAACCCTGCTTTACCTTACAAAAAATATTAAACCCATAGTGAGGAAAGAGGCTTTAAACCACCAAGAACAAATATCTCGCTAACATATATTTCTGAATGCTCCTTTCATATTTTGAATGAGAAAAAGAATACTTTGATTGTTTATTTTTACTGCATCTGATTGTTTCCTTCATTTTGTGATTAAAAATTTTTTTGCTTGTTTATTTCTATATTATTTCATTTTATTTTGTCATTATTTTTTAAAAATAAAATATTTTTAATCCTTGATTTGTTTTTTATTTCTACGTTCGGCATTTTAATTCTAATAATGACTAATGAGGAAAAATATATCTTGTTTAACTGTTTTGCAAAATTCTGAAAGGAAATTATTTAAAACTTAAAACCTCTTTTCGCACACCCCCTCACCTTTAATATAGAGGGGGGGCGTTGGAAAAAATTTCACTCGTAAAGGGGGTGTTAGCCGTAAAAAGGTTGAGAACCACTGGTCTATCCGATACATATAATGTAAATAAAATATATTTGCAAACAACAAACTGAAAAGTTTGTAAATCACAAGATTAAAATTTGTAATGCATAGCAATTTTAATGATGATAAATTTTACTTTGCTTCAAAAATTTCAGTCTTGTAATTCAAATTTTACGTTAAATTTTTAAATATTAATTGTATACCAAGTTTTTAGGTGATGAAATGAAGTTATATTTTTAGTTCACTTGATCAAACTTGTAATTATTTAAATTCTTAAAGATCGTTTTTTAGTTTCTGTCGGTTTTACCAGTTATAACCAGTTTCTGCCACTGGCACGGCAAAAACTGGTTAATGCCGGCAAAAAGCCAACCCTGTTTGCTAATGCTTTTATACATAGATGACAAAGAACAAAAAGGCTTTTTCAATGATATATAGATTAATAAAAGCAGAATGACCACTCGATCGGATTTGAATGCATGTAGTATTATACATTTTTGTTGGTGGCATGAAAAAAAAAAAGAGTCTAGGCCTTTAGCAAAACATACTTCAGTACATCACTTGATCTCGCCGGTCATGCCCCGGATGATGAAACCTAAGGCTTTACGCTAAGTGGTGGGGCGTGGAGGAGAAAAGTACATCACTTGAGGTACGATTGCTTTTCTTGACTGGCTCTAAGCGATTCATTCTAAGTCTGGAAATTTGGGGAAATTATTCTTGAGTCTAATTTTTCAAAATGATATATCTTTACTAAATAAGGAGATAGATCAAGATAAAATCACTTTGTCACACCACAAGCAGTTTCTTCAAAAAGGTGAATAGATTGCTGTCCACTTTAATGACGATCCGTGGGCAGTAGAAATAGTTAACGAAGATTTACAGAAATCTATTGAAGTTAAATTTGTTTCAGCAGGTAGATAATGATAAATTCAAACCACTAAAAAAACAAGCAAAGGAAACAATTCCTGCCACGGGATACTTAATGAAACTTACAGGAGATCCAGCACCCATCGACTCTGGTAGATTTTTTGCTTATAGTAAAGAAATAGCAGAGAGTACGTATTTCTTCCTTCATTGAAAGACTTAAATTATTTTTTTGTATTTAAAAAATATTTCTTAATTTTTAATTACTTGTTACTTTTTGTAAAACAAATCTGAAGTTAATTTTTTCATTATATTTTTCTTGTAAAGCGAATTTAAATAGAAAGGGATATGGAAAAAGTTAACTGGTATACGTACATTTTTAGAGTTCGCAACACAAAGCATTTTACTGTGCATGTGAAGTTTTTTCCTCTTAATTTTTCGATCTTTCATTTAAAAAATTAAGTTTTTGTATTTCAAGTATCTATAGTGTATCAGTGCTTTAAGAAAAAACAGCATTGATAATATTGAATAAATAAATTCAGAGGGATTGGAACTTAATTATGATCATTGTTTCACTGTACTTTTATGTGTAGAGTCCACAACAGGACTTTTTAGCCGTAACTGCCATAACTACTCAGTTACAGTTGAATTAGCACTTCCTTTTATTTTGAGTTTGTGCGTCGGTTGTACTTCCACACGAGCTAAAAAAGAATTAAAATCTATATCTTTATGCAGAAAATACTGATGTTAGAGCTTTGATATATAGAATCCACATCATCCAAATACAGTCGAACCTTGATAACTTGAATTTTTCGATGTCTAGAAGAATTTTTCTTTCTCTTCATGCATCCTATATTGTCAGTGCTAGAATTACCTTGTTAAGTCAAAATTTCCAATTTTAAACCCTCGATAACTCAAAATATTCCATTTTCTCTTTCCTAGTCCCAAAATTTTTACAACCGTACATGTTTTGTTTCCATTCTATTTTATGGGCAACCAATTGAGATGTCGCTTCCTTGCGGATTAGAATTGCTTTAAGAAAACTGAATTCATGAAGAATGAAGAGCATGTCACCATATGTGATATAAATGATGAAATTGTAAGGATTATGTCAAGAAAAGATAAGGACGGCTTTCTTAACTGATAAATCTGAATGAAATGGAATTTCAAGACTTTCTAAAAGTTGATGTAGAAGTTGCAGTGTGCAGTCGGAGGGGGGGGGGGGGGGGAGAACACGAAATTCTGTCTCAAATTACTGCTGCGATCCGATTGATATAGAGGATGTAGAAGAGATCTGCAAAACTTACGAAAAATCAAAAAGCAAAAAAGCCTTTATCCGCTACTAATGTGTTACGAAGATTAATCGAATCACGTTCAGGTATGACAAAAGATTTTTTTAGAATACTTTCTCATTTAGAGAATGTAGTTGAACGTGAAAAAGACTTGAATTTAAAGCAAACCAGCATTGATCCTGTTTTTTTTTTCTTTTGAAAATAGAAATGAGAAAGTAAGTGTTTAATTTAAACTTTGAAAGATACATGCACTATTTTGTTGCATTTTCTTG
This sequence comes from Uloborus plumipes, assembly GCA_038373865.1. Taxonomy (NCBI): domain Eukaryota; kingdom Metazoa; phylum Arthropoda; class Arachnida; order Araneae; family Uloboridae; genus Uloborus; species Uloborus plumipes. Next base: position 20,564 of record JAXGGA010011563.1, on the reverse strand, counting down.
CAGTACTCCCTTCCCTTCACCCACTAATCAAGGAATTTCGACAACTGAATTTTTGATAACTCGAATTTCTTTACTGCTCCCTTCGAATTCGAGATATCGAGGTTTGACTGTACTGTGAAATGCCCGCAACTCAATTAGTAACGAATTGAAAAGTCACATCAAAACAAACATAGTGTCGGAAAACATGTTAAATGAAAATCACAACTTACATACATTTTGATGAATATATGGAAAAATGTTGAACAATTGATTGTTGAAATAGAAAGTTCTCTGACAGCAATGGATTCTAATAACTTATCAAACAATTATTCCTAGTGGAATTTCAATCCGCAATCAACTTTCAGTTCATATCACCAAATGGCAGTCAATGTCTTATCAAGCGAAACTTTTAAAAACAACATTTGTTGAAAATAGAACTTCTAATTTTAATTTCGAAAAGTGAAGGAACAACGCGCGCCATTTACCGGACGGTTGCAGATCAAGCGCACGCGCACCGATGTTTGTAAGAGTAAATCGGTGTGCTCGAGCAAGGCAACCGTTTATATATAGGGGCCTTAGTTTTACTGGCAAAAAACCCGTCTTTCTAGCGGGGCCTTCATCGGAGTCGGACGAATTTTGGACCAAAGGAGTTGTTAGAAAACTACCTGACTCCGACCATCTCCTATTTGGATGAAATTTTATGAAAGTGAAAACATGTCTATGAAACTAATCTTTGCAAATTTTCAGTTTCCAAGGTGCAAATCTTGAGGATCCTTGAGAAAAGGGCTTTAAAATGGCAGATGCGCTTTGTAAAACGAATTGCCATGTTTAGGTTTATGTTGCAAAAAAGTTCATCACACAAGAGGCTTGAAATGTAGAGAGCTTAAAGTGCATATAATTGTTAATACGATCAATCATTTTTGTGAATTTGAGCTCATTAGCTTTTGTGTAGGACTTATGTTAACTGGTTGAGAAAGCAGGGTGGAAATTTTCTTCCTACAGAGTGACAGAAAATCTTACATAATAATAATAATGATGTAAAGCACTTGTAATTCTATTGGGGTTTCAGTTTCAGAGCTTAAATATTGATTTTTTTAAATGTTTCGTCATACAAAGTGGCTATTAAAATCCTTCACGTGAAAAATAGATGTTTTTCAATGCGCCATAGTAGCTTAAGTTTGTCACTTTCAATCCTTTTTTCGTTTGTACCTTTCGAAAGAAGAATTTTTCTTTTAAAATAGGTTTCTTTTTTATGGTGTGCTTTTCATGCATAGTTTTTTTTTTCTTTCAATAAACTATGCATTGAATCAGTGGCGTAGGAAGGTGGGGGCGAGGGGGGCGGCCCGCCCCGGGTGCCAGCTTCCGAGGGGGTGACAAAACTGTCCGTGCCGAATTTGAATTTTTATGTCTAACTTCCTCCGAAAAAAAAACAAGACATTAAAAAAAAATGGCATGGGTTACTGCAACACTTATGTGTTTATTGCATCATGTGCCTGAATCAGGGAGTAAAAGGAAGGAGATGAATCTCCATGATACCGGTTTGGCAACAAAATTTCACTTCCGCCAGGAAGCGCTGCTGCAACCTTAATTTGTTTACATCCCGTAGTCTAGAGTTTTACAGGGCATTTAAATAAGGGAATTTCCTAAATATTAGGAAATTTAAAGCTGTTTTTGCTATGAAAGCTGTTTAGAGAAGCATAGAACACTTTACTTCATCCTACGTTTATAATATATTTTGCATTCGAAGCGTTAATGTTTGCTTTTGAAACAATTCTTTTAAAACCTAATTTGATCTGCTGTCACTTAGGTAAAGAGCTTAATGATTTATAAATTTCCCCATTGCATAGGTGCCCATGTGGGGGGGGGGGGGGTTGCTATTATGGCGCAAGTTGAGCCATTAAAAAAAATTTTTGGGGGGGAGGGAGGGAAAAACTAATTTATTTATTTTTTGAATTATTTATTAATTATTTTTTTTAATTTAAATTATTTACTGTTTTTTTTAAATATTCCTTAATTTATTTTTTTTAATTTAAATTATTTCTTTGTTATTATTTTTTATTTGTTTTTTTTTTTTTTTTGTGTGATTGGAATGTCTGGAAAAGAAAAAAAGCGATTCTATTCTGCGCAAAATTAATACTTTTAAAAAATTAGTAATTTTGTAAAAAATAATAGTTATAATTTAAAAAACAAACAAATAATGTTTCAAAAAATAAATAAATATTATAGAGAAATAAAGAGAATATAAAGAAATAAATAAGTAATATTAAAAAAAAATAAATAAAATAAAATACATTAATAAAAAAAGAGGCAAAAATAAAAAGCACAAAAGGGAAATGAAATATGAGAAAGTAAATAACTTTAAATCATAATGTTTAACATTTCTCTTTCGTGGGGATAATTGTGCCCCATATCTGACCTCTCAATTACCACGCATCCGCTACCCGAAAAGCACCGGCTACCTTCCGTCGGTCTCCCCGCTGACCCCGCCGAAAGCTCGGGGTCCTCGGCGAAATTCTCCTTCCCCTTCTCCATCAGCACAAGCGACAGAGTCGAGAGATCATAAGTCAATCGGCTTCAGCGCCATCTTTCGGCAGTGGAAAAATCGGGACACATTTTCACCCGTGTTGCCAAAGGAGATGAGGCTCCTTCCTTTTAGCCTCCTTGGCCTGAATGATATGACCCGAGCTGACTGAAATACGCGTGAGGGGGTGCACTGTCTCTTGCCATATATAAGAAAGCAACCGCTACTTTGGTAAGAAATGTTGGACTAGAGGAAAATTATCACGTACGTTGGGAGTTCCGACAGTGGGTGCTGAGGTACAGGGGTGCCTCAGCCACGGATGAGGGGTGCCGCGAGGTACTAATGATATGAAGCCCAAGAAAACAAAAAACTGATAGATAAAAAACAAGTATTTTGGTAAAATTGAAATACGAAGTATGATTTGTAGTTTTATATTCTTACTCTGTTTGTTAAGCGGAAATATAGATGAACAATATGTTTTTCCGTAATGAAAAAAATATCGTTCATTATGGAATAAGTTACGAATTATTCTCAAAATTACGTCAGACATTTTCTCACAATCACTCGACTGCAATAGCCGTTTTCTTCTTTTTTTCCCCTACGTAAGACTGGACGAGGACGGCTGATTGAAGAAACGAAAAGACATCTCCCGGGGGTAAAGGGGACCTCTTCAGCATGTTCTGGGGTGGGATCGCAAATTACGTCGCCAGTCGCTATTGTATGACTGTGCATCAGTCAGACGGTTTTAATTAGTGTAACCGGTTTCGGTCTGGGGGTGATAATTTTTTAGCGGGAACTTGGAACTTGAGGGCATACGGACGAAAGGCGTTTTCGTTGAGAGAAAAAGAAAGTTTATCTTGTCGTAACTTCTGCATCCACCAAAGGCGGATCCAGCTTCTGGTTCAGGAGAGGTCATTTTCGGAAAGGAAGTGGTCACGGTGCAATTTTTGTGCTAATACGCGGGTATTTGGCGGTTTTTTCGAACTATAAGCCCCAAAAATGCAATTTTAGGCTATATTAAGACCCCCCCCTCCTTCTGGATCAGCGCTTTAGCAGGCATCCCCACCGACCTTCTTCTCTCTGTCCGGCATTTTGGACGTGGATCTCCTGTCCTTGGATCTTATGTAAGTTGCTCTTTCCTTTATCAAAAAGGTAACCGAAAGAAATTATTACGTTTTACTTTTAATTTTCTATTTAATTCAAATGAATATGTTTTTAGTTTTGCAAGCAATGTGAGTAAATGTGAAGCATATAGGTAAATGATTTAGCAAACATTTTATTTTAGGTCGTATTATCAGATACCGCAATCTGATTCTTTCTCTAAGATATTAAAAGACAGTCGAAGATCGTAACTGTTGCCCGCTGTCGAGACATTAAAAATGGTTGATGCACCTATTTTAGTCTTATCAATTTAATTCAAAAATTACAACGATTTGTATTAATAAATGCTCAAAAGAACAATTAATTGTAAGTCATGAGTACATTGTACATTAGGGTGCATCACGAAATTTTTTTTCTTTTTGGAAATTCAAAATTTCAATTTGACAAAAAGTTGTCACTATATTCACATAGTTACTAAAAATATTTATTTTGAAATTGAAAAATATTTAGGTGTGCTAGGATTACCTTGAAGTTTCAAGTTTTTTGTAAAAGCGATGATTTTTTAAAAAATGTATTAATTATGTGTAAAGCAAAAATAATTATTTGTGTGCAAAAATTGAGTACTTAAGGAGTAATCTATCGACAAAAAATGCATTGGAGTTAAAATTTAACTTTTAGGTCTCCTAAAATAGTTATAAAAAACCTCACATTTTCGTTAGTCAGTCATATTTTTAGAATATTTACCCATCCTGCAGTATAATTTTTTTTTCGATAGTACAAACATTGAAGTACAGCACATTGAAATAGCTAGATTTTTCCATTTTTCCACTCAAATAATAATTTTGTTTTACACATCATTTATAAATTAAAAAAAAAAAAAATCATCGCTTTTACTAAAAAAACTTGAAACTTCGAGGTATTCCCGGTCCCGGTAGACCTAAATACTTTTCAATTTCAATTTTTTTTTTTTTTTGTAACAATGTGAATATAGCGACAAATTTTTATCAACTTTAAATTTTGAATTCCAAAAAAAAAAAAAAAAATTTCGTGATATATCCTATGGCTAAATATTCTAAAAATATGACTGACTAGTAAAAATGTGAGGTTTTTCAAGCTTTTGCCACGCCTAGGAGAAATTGAAGATACGGATACGGCACTTCTTCCGTGGACCATTTGATTCTTGAAATTTTGTACGGCCCCCAATGAATCATAAAAGGGAGGGGGAGAAAAGTAAAGCAATATGAACCTATTAAGGGGTGGGGGGATTTTAACTATGGCTGGCTACATTGCATTATAATTGCAGCACTCATTAATATGTTAGATTTTCAATTAATAATATTAATTTGAAAAAAACATTATGCATACACATCACTGTGATAAGCTCACCTAAATATCTTCCAAGCAAAAACACAAACCTTTTTTGAGCACAAAAATCGATTATTGAAAAAATTACATTTAAAACTTTAATTTCTATATTTTTATGCTACTCACAAGGGAACCAATCAAATAGTGTGCTAATGAAAAAAGTTTAAATAAGTAGCAATCGAAAGAGCATTTGAGACATATTTTTGACGCAAAATCATTTGCCCTCGTCCGTCCGTATCGAGATATAAGGTCTTAAAATCTGAAGAAATTTTAAAAAAAAAGCCGAAAAAGCTGCCAAGACTTGGCACAAAATTCATAACCCAATTTCACTATCTGTATATCTACAAATCATGTGAAAGAGGTCTGATATTACTCACTCGCTAATAAATTTGGTGATTTTTCTCAAAAATTTTGAGATTCTAAGACCTCATATTTCGATAAAAAGTTACGAGCGTGAAAATTGCATGCGTCCAGAAATAATGCATTTCTGGACGCATGCAATTGTCTGGTTTTACAAATGCTCTTTCGAATGCCACATTTAATTTTTTTCCGTTGGTACACCATCGTATGGTTTCTTGGTCAATCTTACAGTATGCAAAGAAACTTAAATAACAAAAATTTAATTTTCAATTTTTATTTTGTTCTTTTTCCTGTTAGAGTAAAATTGAAGAAACAAGCATATTTTAAAATTGCCCCTCCCCCCCCCCCCAAAAAAAAAGAGAAAAGAACGCCAATTAGATTACAAAAAAAAACGAAATTGTTTTTGAATATTTCACACACCAGTCAGGTGAAACTACCGCAATTTAAAACGGAAACATTCAAAGGGGTCACGTGACACTTTATTACTACAGATGCCTGATTTTAAATGAAAGGACACAATATGTTTAATTGTAAAAGAGTCAGTTATTTTTTGCGGATTCCATAGCCCAGCGGATGTACACATATTTTTATACGTACTACAAATCAAAATGCAACCATGTTTTTTCAGCCTCCGGTATGTATTTTAGGGACGAAGGCCGATTTTTCCTAATTGTCTCTTTTTTTTCTGATTCGAGAATCTCTGCGTCTGAGAATTTTTAGTTATTCGCTTTTATTCACAGAAACACCTTTTACAGGCGTCATATCATGAAAATTTGCTTACCTAATCAATATAAAAAAAGAAAAGGAAAAAAAAAATGAAAATTTTTCAAAAAAGAAATTGCATTTTGATGTAAAGATTGGAGGGTGGGGTGACAAATAGAGCTCTGCCCCGGGTGCCATCAGACCTTGCTACGCCACTGCATTGAATGTGTATACTTTGACCCCCTTCTGGAAAACTTTGAAATGACGGGCCTATTTTAACGGATTTAAGTTGCTCTTAAAGTGGAATGGAATGTACGTATACAGCATAAAGAAAACGCGAAATGAAACTTCAAAAACGACTGAATAATAAAAAATGCTTGCAAATAAAAAATAATAATAAATGTAACGTGTTAAATTAAAGTCTAGCGATTTTACAAGAAAAAATTAGTTTTATACGAAATTAAATTACAAGAGCGGCACTTTTCTTTTATTTAGGAGAAAATCGACTTTTTTGGGAGGCCACAGTGACCTTCGAGAATTGAGGTAAAACTACCTCCGAGAATTCTTGGGAGAATTGAAACTTATTGAGAGGTCACAATGACCTCCTGTAACCTCCAATCGGGGAGCCCCTGTTTGTCCCTCCTATTCCAACGTAAGGGCTGGCAATGCCCATGAATAAGAATTCAATTTTTGTAAATGGACTTCATATTTGAACCTCTGTTTAGAGTTTTCCCCTCTCCACATCAGGGGAAAAAAAAAATAATAGAAAAAAAAAACAAAAAAAAAAAAAACCAAGAGTCTGCGTCGACGATTTTTGCACCGACTCCGCAGCCCTGATTTTAAGCCTCTTGACAACTCGTCAGAAAACATTTGAAAACTCAATCTCTTTTTGTTTATCCTTTTCTTCAACACTTTTCAGTTTTTCACACACTCATTTTTCAATAATCGTAAATGTAATATACATTTGTTATTGAAGTTTCTACAGTGAATAAACGCTATAGAAAGATTGGATTGCCTCGAGGAATTGGACTTCTTTATTTAGTGACAAATAAGACAACACAAGAAATATTTACACCACAAAGAAAAGAAATAATACCCAGGGCAATAGGAAATTGAACCAACACACTCCGGTAGGTGCAACGAATTTTCTACCACTGAGCCCTAATATATATATTGATGCACATTACTTTTAGCATACTTAATGTAATATTGGCTATGTGAGAAAGACGACAAAATCTTTGGATTGACAGAAAAGTACGAGTAAGTAGGGGGGGGATGCTCAGTCATCAACACATTTCTTCAGTACAATAAAAGATCTACTGCTTGGAGTATTAAACCCAACAATGGTAATTGAAACAATAAATTAGCTATTAACATATTTGAACCCTAAAACACATTTCTAACCCAGCGTGGCTTCTTATATGTTTAGCCATGCTGCATTTGTCAAAAAAAAAAAAAAAAAATGGTACTATGGTTATTAAGCGTCCCTGAAGATAGGCCTATTGAAACACAAGAAATAGCTTCTATGAGTTGAACAAAAAAAACATTATTCTCGTGAATCCGGCTTTTTGCCTGTATGGAGCATCAAATGCTTCGTCAAGGTATAACCCCTCGAAAATGCCTTTGAACAATATTTACATGAATATGGCTTTTCACCGGTGTGGACTCTCAAATGTTTTGTCAATATTGACCTTGCAGAAAAAGCATTGGCACAATATTTACACGAAAAGGGCTTTTCGCCAGAATGGGACCGTAAATGTGTCTTTAAGCTTGAAGCAGTGGAAAAGGCCTTCGAACAATAGTCACACGAATGTGGCTTTTCGCCAGTGTGAACCCTCAGATGTCTTTTCAAGTCTGAACACGTAGAAAACGACTTTGAACACCATTCGCAAGTATACGGCTTCTCGCCAGTATGGGCTCTCATATGTTGTTTCAGTTTTGAAGCAAAAGGAAACAACTTCGAGCAATAGTCACACGAAAATGGCTTCTCGCCAATATGGATGCTCAAATGCGTCTTTAACTTTACAGCGTCGGTAAAAGTCTTTGAACAACATTCACATGTGTACTTCTTTTCAGCAGTTAATGCTCCTGAATGTTCTTTTAAGCTTGGAGCGTCAGGAAAGGTGCTTGGAGCGTCACGAAAGGTCTTTGGAGAGCAGTCAGACAAAGAGCTGGCATGGACCCTCAAATGCTTTTTCAAGTCTGAAGCATACGAAAAGGTCTTTGAACAGAATTCGCACAGATATGGCTTCTCGCCACTGTGGACTCTCATGTGTCTCGTCAAGTCTGAACTTGCAGTGAAAGTCTTCGGACATTGTTTACACGAGAAGGGTTTTTCCCCAGTGTGAACCCTCACATGTGACGTTAGACTTGAAGATTGAGTGAATGCCTTAAAACAGTGTATGCACGTGAACGGCTTCTCGCCAGTATGGATTCTTTTATGCCTGTTAAAATCTGAAACACGAGAAAATGCTTTTGAGCAATAATCACATATATACTGTTTCTCACCGATATTCTCCATTGCTGAACAGTGTAAAAGTGAGATTGAACAAAATTCAACCACAAATGTGTTTTTCTTTTTTTTTTTTTTTAACAGTGCTCAAATGTTTGAAAATACTTCAATTGGAAGCAACAAGAGTGCAGTATTTTTTGAATATGACTTTTTAAGTTTGATCATACAGAAACCTACTTAAATAATTTGAGCAAGCTTAAAAATCAGTTTTAGAAGATTGAATAATATAAAAATATTTTTATAGCAGCACTCATTTATAGATGTTTTACTACTCATCAATCTCTTTCAAATTAAGAGTTCAAGGGAAAAAAAACAATCAACGTTGCAAGGACGAAATTTTGTAAAAAGATGCATATAACTGGATTTCTTGAACACAAATAGACTTTTAAATCATTCTGAACAATATTTTTTGTCAGTTTCAACTGGAATGTTGGCACTTGATTTTGTTTCACTTCACACTCTAGGGTCCTACGTGCCTATTACAAGTCTCTTGACTGTGTTTAGATTACAAGGAGCAGAATGCACTGAGCATTTAAATCTTTCTGTAAAACCGAAGATCTCTCTCTGATGAAGTTCTCTTACCCAACTTAATTCTCACGAAAAAAACTCACTATAAAATAATGTTCAGTAAATGTTTTGCTGCACACGACAATGAATAGAAATGAAGCCGACTTTGAATTTATGGTATTGATGGTAACTCTAAACTTTACAAAATGCTTTATAAAGACAAGATCAAAAGTTTTAAGATTCTTGGTTTCCTTTAAATAAACGGCAGCAGGTCACGAAAAATAACCAGCTCTGTCATTTAAGTGACACAATCAAAAGCTAAGTGTCTTGATTTCCTTTAAATAAACAGCAGCAAGTCACAAAAAACAGCCGGCTCTGTCATCCAGCAACGTCTTTGCTCATATCTTCTTTTACTAGTAAGAAGTATAAATCTGTAGTTTCAGTACCGAGTACGAGCTCTTTAGATGTTATTAATACGTTTGAAAATTATTCTGCTCAAAAACGAAGAACGACGTGAAAGGCATGTTCATACCAAAGAAATAACTTCCATAGAAAGCCTAATGAGTTTGATTTTAATTTCTTTACAGGTACTCGAAAAACTGCAAGTTTTTGTCAATGATGCTCGAATGAGTACAGGAAAAAATGACCACTATTTCCTATTTGAATAAGCGCTGTATTGGACATGTTTGTTACTAGACGTTACGAAAAGCACTCGGGCTTCTACCAGCATACATCAGTTAGAACACTGTTTGACTTGATCAGCTCAGCTGAGAGAACACCTTTATCTTACGTCTCATTATTCAGGAATAATCGTACTTGTTTTGCACTTCTCCAAACCTTGACTTCGATAAACTTATTTAGATGTAAGTGCAGAGTAAGGTTTGTACTGCTGAAAAGCTGTTGAGGTCAGATGTCAACCATTTCAGATTATAGCTGAAAACAATGAAAAAATTTAAACTACAGTAAAAAGGAAAATAATTTAATCACATAAAAGAAATATTGTCATTCTATATGCAGACACCCAGACAGTGTTGCTCCACAGTAAGATTTTCTTTTCTTTATTTCAAAAAATTACTGGTAAAATTTATGATGGTTGAACTTTAACAAATCAATTTGAAAAATATTTTTACACGTTGATGATTCACAAAATATGTACATTTAAAAAATACAGTTGAGTCTCGATTATTTTGAATAACAGACGCCATAGTTTTTTAGAATAATTTCTGAAAAGATTTTTTCTCCTTTTCATTTATTAAATACGAAAAGTAATTTTTTCAGTAACTAGCATTTTGTTCATCATTTCTAGTATATTCAATTTTTCTATAGTTGAAAAAACTTTTGTCACTTTTTCTTTTGGTACGAGAGGTTTTAATTGGACAAATAAAAACCTCTAAAATATGAGAATAATGCGACAAATAAAACAATAGATAAAATTAACTGTGGATTAATACTTTTCCTGTAGACAAATAGCGTACAAGACCTATTCCCTTCAATATTGATACATTTTTACAAGTTTGTCTTATGCAGCATTATTATTGAAAAAGTTGTGACAAAAACATCAGGACTAATAATACAGATAGTTAACAGCTGAATAACTTTCATTTGGGTTAATTTTTCCTGGTAAAAGTCCCTCCAACTGACAAATTCTGCAAATTTTAAAATCTATTATTTTGACAATTATTGTACAAAAGCCACCGATTTCGATTTACGGATTGGCATATTTGTAATCTACTCAAAAAACTGAAAAAAAAAAAAGACTCCTCAACCAGCTTTTTGACTAAAATGATACTAGTTTTTGGTCAAGCTCCGCGGTCCCCAAAAATGGTCCACAGGGACCCCCAGAGTATGGAAGGGGTTCATATAAAGGAAAGAAAAAATTGGGGGTCCACAAGATGCACCAAACAACAGTCTTTTTTTTTCCGTGTACACCTATTGTATGTTAGAATATTAGCTGATTTAAGTTTCGTGCCATTATTTTCATGAAAGTATGCATAAAAATGTTACTTTTTTCTCTTCATCTGATTTATTTTCACTTAAATTTTAGTTTTTACTCTACAGTAACACTGTCAAACTGAATCTTTTAGAAAGTTTCGTCATCTGGTTGTTTTAGAACATCAGTAAATGGAACTTAACTATTTAATTCACAATTTCAGAATGCCCGAGTTACATTAAATCGATTCCTGATTAGTTTTGAAACGACCTCAAGGAAGGGGGTCCACGGGAAATTCGAAAACTAGGTCAGGGGTCCACGGAACAAAAAAGCTTGAGAACCCTTGGTCTAGCTGATAGACTAAGGCCGGGATTCAAGTGAAACACGGACGATCGCAACTCACCAATGCAATCGCAAATTCCCAACTTTGGATTCAAGTAAAACAATATAATCGCTACAAGATGCTATTCTATCATAATTCGACTTCCAGTAGCGATTGCAATGGTGTTACACTTGAATTCGTCCCTAATAGGCAATATCACTCAGTCGCGGCGTAATCGATATACTGAGATATATAGCTAAAATTAGAGTAAAAACAACAAAAATATGTTCAAAAATGCTAACACCTAAATAATTTCTATTTGAAACAATTTTTGTAATGTAAGTCATTTCAAGTGAGAAAAAGTCAGACAAACTGAAACTAAAAAATTGATAATTTTGATGCTTTTTTTGACAATTACTGTGCTACTGATGCTACTGATTTCGATTTCCGGATTGGCATGTTTGTAATCAACGCAAAAAACTGAAAATAATGACAACACACCCAGCGTTATCCCTAAAATGATACTATTTTTCGACCTAGCTGATAGACTATAGTTGCTTTTTACTCAATTTTGCTTTTTCAAAACACAAAGCAGTTAATATTAAACTGAGAGTACTCTGAAATTAATGGATCTGATTCTACTGCACCGACTCGAATGATATCTCAACTTATGTAGATTATGCGGACAATTCTATTGTAAAAATGTAGTTTGAAATTTTGTAACTAGGGAGTTTTAATTACATAAAAAGAAAAAATAACAATTCTGAAATCAAAGAAAAATGAAGTTTTGTTTATTTACATATTTGTGTGGGCTCAGGTGTACACACCCGAGCCTACCACCCCACTTTTAAATTTTTTATCCACCAATAAGCCCGGAGAGCTACATAGGCAGACTTACGGGGGTGCCCTGCACCCCCAACATTTTGCTTAAATTTTGAAAAAAAAAATAGATTAAGCGTATTTCATCTGGAAACAGTTTGGAAAATAAGTTATATTTTTTCTTAGCTACAATTCAACTTAATTCATTAGAAATAAACCCCAAAAATACAACACATTATGTAGTTCAGAGGTTCTCAAAGTCCAGACTTCCACGGATCCCCTCCTGAAAATTACTAACTTTACGATGATCTTTCTAACGTATATTTGAAATTTCATAAACATTGCAGACCAAGAATAAAAGGCACACTTTTCGAACAGCAGTAGCATTAAAATTCCTATAGGCCCAAAAAAAGAAATGCTTCCTTTATTCTCGGTATGCGATACTACAATTGATGCAGTCATCTACAGTGTGGAAAGCAGAATTTTATTAGACATGTAATTCAAATGCGATGAAAAATACTGAAATTGCATGACCATATGAATAAGCACAGTATTGTTAGTACATTGTAATACACCTGCAAAAAACTTACTAGTAGATGGAAAAAACTCAGTAAAACTACAGAAAAGTCACATGTCTATTTTGTGCAAACATTTATCAAATATTATTAAGGAAAACAAGATTGCCTCCACAATACATTTATCCTCATTCTCATTTTTAATTTTAAATGCAGATTTAATGAATAAACCGTTCTCAGAAACATTATATAAAAGCGTACTTGGGAAATAAAGACTTTTCAAAAACTTATTCTCTCTTCATAGTTAGCCATGAACAATAACTGAGAAAAGTTTAAAAAAGCCACATCTGAATGCAGTTCAAGACTGTACTTGAAACGATTGATAAGTCCGAGCACAATGCGTGGAAAATCAAAAAAGGTCAAAATCGTAACTTACTTGTTTTGAAAAACACTTTAAGATGTTTATCAGTTGAAAAGTTGACTGTCAACATTGGATCCCGATGGTTAAGTAAATAAATATTATCCGTAGCCTGAATTACAAACTGCATTCATCTTTTTGCTTGGATTGCAAGATATAAATGCTGAAATTTTCGAGCGGGAACGCAGCTTCTAAACGACAGCATTGTGTATTAATGAACGCACAGAATTTATTTTAATAAATTACAACTACAACACAACCTGACGTCGGCCAACGCTTTTTACCTCACGGTTGCAGATAAACTGCAGTGATACTGAAAGTTGAAAAAGCAAACATGGAGTGATACAACACTTACATGCCCAGTTTTTCTCCAACAGTTGTTTACATGACGTCACTAAGGGTAGCAGACGAAAATTCGTCTCTTCGGCGTCTGTTAGCACATCATGCGTTTTTTCGGTTAAAAAAAAATATTCCACCTAGAAAAAGAAGTCTTTTGAAAGTTTTTACTTTAAAAGCCTCTTGCAAATTGACAGAAAATAGGTAAAAACTCACAAGCTCCTTTTATTAATCTCTTTTTTTCAGAATTTTTTACTCAATCGTAAGTTTGTTTTAGGTATTTTGCATGAAAATTCGTTATTTATGATATCCTTCACGATCTAACATGAAAAATGCTAAATAAATACTCATTTTAGTAAAACTGAATGAAATAGCTCTTAACAAGAATAAAATGAATAGTTTTCGTTTTAGAGGAAAAACTAGTTTTTGGCTGAAAACTGCTGCTTTTCGGAGGCACGTAAAATATTGTCCGAGAAAGCTGAAACATTGCAAAACATGTTTTCTAATCTACTAGCGCATTTTAGGGGGTGCCGCAAAAGAAATTCTAAAATTGATTTTTTGTGATCACCCTAGTGTCACAGACAGACACAGATACGTCAGACTGAGAGCACTCTTCCTTTTTATGTTGGGGGTTAAAAATGTCTTCCAACACTTTTAGAATGCTTAATGTGTATAGCCTTGAGCAAAGGAGAATCAGAGGGGACATGATTCAGTAGTTTAAATTTATTAGAATGAATGATGTTACGGGGTTACTCTTTTGCACGAAAAGCAGGACAAGGGGTCATTGTTTTAAGTTGCTTAAATCTCAGGCTGATCTGGAAATTCGGAAAAATTACTATTTTAGCAGAGCAGTCAGAACTTAGAACAGTTTACCGGAAGAGGCGGTGAGGATCAATGGAGTAGATAGCTTTAAGAGGGCCATTGATCTTTATTATAGGGTCTATTAGAGCCGCTATATTGGCAGGCCGACGCATCAAGATTAAGTTTCACCACTTTGGATCCAATTCCTTAACTTTTACTTTCAAATTTTCATTGTTGCGGAGTAGGGTTTCCAGAAAAAAGTTTTGGCACATTGCTAAGCTTTGCCAAATCCACGTGCCGCTAATAATTGCTCAAACTGAAAAATTACCAAAACGCGATTACTGGCCAGAAAAGACAACCACTCAAACACACAAACACGCGCTGGATCCAAAGTGGTGAAACTTAATCTTGATGCGCCGGCTCGTCTATATAGGGGCCTTAGGGTCTATAATTTGACTACTACCAGCTCAGTTGGGCCTGAAGACTGTTGCTGGTCGTCGCATTTGTATTTGTGTATTCGCAGAAATTGCAGTTTTCAATATTCACCGAATATCCTAAAAAAATAAACAAACCCCTAACGTCAGAGGACATGACGTCACAGGCTCGCATCGAGTTTCCGGTTAAGCGCGAAACTCCATTGTAGAGACTGGTGTTTAGTGTTCAGATGATATTGTTTTTTTTATTACAAAAGTACTATAATGTCTTCCGCATATTTTAATGCATTAAATGAAAGCGATAAGTTTTGCTGTTTGCAGAAGTTGTCTTTCAACGACTGTAACCTTCCTGATCCTTCAGATAGAGATATATGGACACGATTCTTCCTTAGTCAGTCATTGCCGGCGATCTCAATGATCGACATTTATGAGTATCTTGTGAACAAAAATACTGTTTACACAAAGGCTGCATTTAAAAGCCATATACAGATCTACCGTGCTATAGGTACGTTGTAGATTTCCTGCTCATTTATGCTTTAATCCGTTGTTTATTATTTTCTATTTCAAGCACAAATGTATTAGATTATTTCGTAGGTACGTCGTAGCTGATAAGATTAAAAATCTAGGTACATATCGGAATGAAATCTGCAAATTACGCTGCTATTCGTAGGGTTCCAAATGCATTGACCCATTGTGCTCGACGAACAGGATCCCTTGGAAACTTGAACATCCTTATTTCTAACAGTAAATTTGTGCCTTTCGTCATACTGCACCAGAAAGCAGAACAACATCCACACTTCTTACGAAAATTTAGAGCCATTAAAATTCTTGATAAATCAAAAAACTTTAATAAAATAGCAGGTCAACAAACAGGGGTGATTGTGAGTTCATAAAAAAATACCCGAAAGTTTTAAAGAAAAAATGTTTGTGTATGTGTGGGGGGAGGGGGTGTTTTTTTTAAATCAAGGCCCCTATTACTTAAGCACACCTAATTTTATAATTATACACACATAGTAATTAATTTCCTTTCATAAACAAACACATTTAAATTAGAGCTTCAATTTTTAACTGTTTGACATTTTGATTTTCATAAAAGACACAGAATTTCACTCAAGAATTTTAAAATTATGGTTTTTTAATACAAATAAAAATATATTTCTTTTATTTATCTCCTAACTAAAGGTAATAAGCATCAAAAATGAGAAAAATTCGATTCTCATATTGGATGCAAATCGATTGCATTTTTTAAATGAAGGCATCAAAATAAAAAAAGGTGCAAATAAAATAATTTATTAAAGTAAAAAAATAGAATGGCATCTGAACATTTCTATTTGATGAATATTATTAATAATTATCGGAAAAATCATCGAAACTTCGAAAAAGAAAAAAAATTCCGGAGGTGGGAAGATAAAAGCATAATTAAAAATATTTTATTTCCGGTATTTTCGAACATGAAAATACCAGAATCGATCATGAAAATACCGGAAATCCGGTAAAATACCGGAAAACAATCACCCCTGTAACAAAGCAATCTCCCGTAGCTAGCAATAGAAAGACTTCCGGCGGAAATAAAACTCGAACCTGGACAGCCCTGCCACCTACTGGAGAAAAGAGTAAGTACAACCTGGAATTTGGTAAATATAGCCACAAATTCATCAGTAAGCCATTTGCGTCAAATAAAAAAAAATGGAGCATTTGTTCTTCTTTTCCAATTTTTTTATTGTATTTATTTGAAATCGTTAAATATGAAAAATTAAAAGAGCATTGCACAAATAAATAATTTCAAACTATTTTTATTTCATTTCTTATAATAATAAAAAAAAAATGGATTCTTCTCATTTTGCACCACATCATAACACTTGAAATGGTCAATGCATAATAGTACATGGTAATTATCACATTCATAAAATGTTTTTTTTTTTTTGGTTTGATAAACAAACTACCTAGCGCTTACGTGCTTTCTTCGATGAATTTGATTTGCGAAGAGTAGGAAAATGTTGACCGGTAAATCTTCGTGGTAATGTACATTGTACATTAGGGTGTCCCGAAAAAATCGAATTTCTACAAAGCACTCAGCCTTAGTTCGGAAAATTTGTGACTCAACACTAATTACAGAGCAAAATTTCTTAACTCTGAGTTAATGAGTTCTGCTCTGGTAAAAGGCTTGAAGTTTAGAGATTTTTGGAAAAAAATCGAAAACAGAGAAAATTTACAAAATATTTTAAAATCCACAGAATGTTAAGACTTAGTGCTGAAAATTTGTGACTTCCTAACACTAATCACTGAAAAAAATTTCGGGACTCTGAGTTAATACCTTCTGCTCTGGCAAAAGGTTTGAATTTTAGAAATTTTTAGAAAAAAATCAAAAAAAGAGAAATATTTCAAATTTCACCGAATGTTAAGAATTAGTGCAAAAAAATTGTGACTTCCTATCACAAACTAATACGTAAAATTTTAAGTCTGTGAGCTAATTACTTATGCTCTGAAAAAAGGCCTGAAATTAGAGCATTTTGTAAAAAAATTCTTAAATGCGAGTTACACATAACAAAGCTGAGCTGCTACATACCTAATACGCTCCAATATTTCGAATTTTTATCGCCTGAGTAACAACATCAGACTAACTCTTGAACTGAAATGGGCTCCTCTTCTTTGTTTATATGGTTAAGTCTATAAGGAAGTCAAGTGTTTTAAATATTGGTTCGAAGTCGTATGGAGTGTTTTTCGTATTACTGCAATATGTCTAAATCGAAACGCTAATTTTTTTTCCCAATTTTGGGTATGCTAAAGACTTTGACTGCACGCTTCTAACCTATGAAGATGTTATAAAATGTTGTATATACGAGAGACAAATATTTTCTTCAGAGATGGCTAGTAATAAGGAGCCTAGCTTCTCGATTATTGCTGATCGTGTAGCAAGAAAGATGGTAAACTTGTGTAAGGACTCGTGCATTACGGTAATATCAGAACAATGTGTTATTGCAATGATACTTACTGATCACAAAAAAAATGTGGCCATGAAGGCTGTTAAGGCTCTTAAAAGAGTCAAACACAACGAGAAAACAAGAGATCTACTGATGAAATTTAAGGAGGTAGCAGTGAAACTCTTTGATATAGCTGCTTGTAAGTGCCATGATTTGTATTCATGTGCATGTCCTAAAGAGAAAAGAGTTCCGATGAAAGAAAAGCCATTTTTCTCTGATCAAAGGACTACTAGATTAATGTCCATCGGTGCTGTGGATATTGAATAAACAAAGAAACTTCCAAAGAGACCCAAGAAAAAGTCGCAGGACTCTATTCGCTACTCTTTTGGCAAATCTACTTCAACTTCAGTTTAATCGGAGAATCAAACAAAGTCATGCATCAAGATACTTGCCAAAAATATATCTTAACGTAATCGATCCCATCATTGCTCGGAATGCATTCTTTGCTTGTCCAAAAAATATTCTGTTAAGTATGATAACGTATGAAAATGTAACTGTCAGAGAGCTAGGTATTTATAGAATCTTAATGGCTAGAGAATGTGGATCTGTTGTGAAGACTGTGTGCGCATATTTATTCCACATCCCGAAGCTTAGCTTTGAAGCTGCAGATTATATTAGTTTGATAGACTGGAACAATTGTAAAATAACGCCTCCACCAGTTCTCCGCAATGATCCTTCAGACGATCTTCGAAATATGTTGGTTGTTGGAGTTTCATGCGAAAAATTGAAGTTCATTCAATTCCCTTGCCCCACAAAGGCCGTTGAACGCATCTTGAAGTTAGTTTCGAAGAGAAAAGAGACGAGTTTATTTTGGCTGTTTTAAAATCACCCAGCAATATGCCTGCATTTCAGCATAAAAGTGATTACAAATTACAGCTATACATGATGTCTCTCTAACTGTAAATTCTAAAGCGTGAACTGTATATTATGAAGTTTTTAAAATGCATAATGGATGAGATTTAAACCCACTTTGCAATTTTTTTTCTTTAATGCGTAGAAATCTACATGAAAAATGCAGTTATAATTTTTTGAACATTTCTCTTGAGATTTTCTAACTGCATAAATACTTAAATTTCTAATCGACCTTATTTCTATATGAAATTAGATTATAAATAAAGACCTGTCTTTTGAGCTCTTTTATTAAAATCTTTAGGACTCTTTTACCTAAAATTCAAGTCTTTTGCCATAGCGGAAGACATTAACTTAGAGTTCCGAAATTTTGCTCTGTTATTAGCGTTAGGAAGCCACAAATTTTTTGCACTAATTCTTACCATTCGGTGAAATTTAAAATAGTTTGTAACTTTTCTCTTTTTTTATTTTTTTTTTTTTTTCTTAAAATCTCTAAAATTCAAGCCTCATGCCAGAGCAGAAGGTATTAACTCAGAGTCACGAAATTTTTTTCAGTGATTAGTGTTGGAAAGTCACAAATTTTCAGCACTAAGGCTTTCCATTCTGTGGATTTTAAAATATTTTGTAAATGTTCTCCTTTTTCGATTTTTTTCCAAAAATCTCTAAATTTCAAGCCGCTTGCCAGAGCAGAAAGCATTAACTCAGAGTCAAGAAATTTTGCCCAGTAATTAGTGTTGGGGAGTCACAAATTTTCCGCACTAAGGCTAAGTGCTTTGTAGAAATTCGATTTTTTCGGGACACCGACACCCTATTGTACATGGCGTGGATATAATCTCTTTTAGTGGTGTGTTTATTTTATTCATTCAATTTTTTCAAGTACTTCTTCCTACTTTCGCTCACCGCTATTCATTTACTGCCAGCCTCGGTAAAATGAGCACCTATACGCTCTGGTAACTAATAATGGGTAGATAAAATGCTCTCATATATGCACTCTGATGAAAAGGCCCAAGTAAAATGCTCTTATCATGCAAATGGGTTAAGCTTGAATTATCACAAAAAAAAAAAAAAAAAAAAGGCTTTGGACAATATCCACACAGACAAGATTTCTCACCAGTATGGATTTGCATATATGTCCGTGTGTACAGAAGAAGCTTTTGAACATTATTCATACGAAGAGGACTTTTCGCCAGAATGGACTTTTAAATGTATCGTCAAAGTCGATGATTGAGTGAATGCCTTAGAACAATAGTCACATGAATACGGTTTTTCTCCAGTATGGACCCTCAAGTGTCTCTTCCATACTGAAGAGTCAGAAAAAGATTTTAAACAGTAATCACAAGAATAGGGCTTTTCACCAGTGTGTGTCCTCAAATGTACTTTCAGGGCAGAAGTCGTACGAAATGCACTTGAACAATAGGTACACAGACAAGGCCTCTCCCCAGAATGGACTCCCAAATGCGCCCTCAAGCCTGCAGCAGTAGAAAATGTACTCGTACAACATCCACACAAATAAGGTTTTTCTCCGGTATGGACACGCGTATGTGTCCTTAAAGTTGAAGATCGAGCGAAAGTCTTTGAACAATATTCGCATGAATAGGGCTTTTCACTAGTATGAGTCTGCAAATGTCTTTTTAAATTTGAATCATCCAAAAATGCTTTTGAACAATGTTCACACGAAAAGGGCTTCTCACCGTTGTGGCGTCTCATGTGTTTCTTAAAACTTGAAGATTGAGTGAATGTCTTTGAACAGTATGTGCATGAAAATAGCGTTTTGCCAGAATGAATTCTTTCGTGAACTTTAAGATCTGGATTCGTACCCGTCTTTGAACAATTTTCACCCGAATTAGGATTCTCCACAGAATGGAGTCGAAACAAATGCCTCCTTACATCTGAATCTCTAGAAAAACTCTTTGAGCAATATTTACAAGCATAACGCTGTTTTCCAGTATGGACTAGCAAATGCGTCTTTAAACTTGATGCCTTAGAAAATGCCTCATGGCAATGTTTACATGAATAACGTTTCTCATTAACAAGGATCTCTGGATGACGCTCCATCATCAAACAGTGTGAAAGTGATTGTGAACGAAATTTAATAGATTGGATTTTTGTAAT
>JAXGGA010011562.1:0-41979 GCA_038373865.1 Uloborus plumipes | reverse complement strand
ATCTAATCCCACTTCTTTTCTCGGAAGATTGATCCCAAGAAAAATATTTACACTTCCGGTAAGTTAGCTCAAAATGTTTCTTGGTTTATTTTTGAACTCGGAAGAAAAATTGCTTCATTTTTAGATTAGACTTAAGTATTGTTGAGCACGATCATTCATGTTTCCAGCAGAAACAAAAGTAGTACTATTCACAGAACTGGAAATAGAACAGTAATTACGTCATGACCATGTTACCACTTACTAATACTATCCCAACTATTTCTTGCGAAGAGTAAGAAACAACCTAGTTTAGTCATTATGGGGAAAAAAGCAGAACTAGAGCATTGAAATTGTGTTGAATTTCATACCATTAGAAAACAGTAGATTTTTGAATAGAAAGCTCAGAATCAGATTTTTAAAAAGTAGCTGTTAAGTCAATGATGGTTAAAGTTATCATAATGTTCAAGAGCATATGTTTACTAGCTTTTTAAACATTGCTGCAGCAATTCCATTAGAGCACGGTAAATATAATTCAGAAACGTTCCTGAAAAGTAGTGCATAGCTAATGTGCCTGATTTCCGCCAATAACATATTCAGCAAAAGGCAGGAAAGTTTTTACTGAAAGTCAAAACTCTTCCTGAATTTAACATGGAATCTTTCTGACGAATTTAGAAATCTTCCCAATAAAATTCAGGTACGTTTCCGGATAAAATGAAGAACCTTAAAATAAAAATGAGAAATATTTATGTAATAGTTTTTTTTTTTGACACCATCCTTATACACCTGGAGTTCTTCTAGCGCAGTTAAGCAAATATAGTCCAAGCCACTTGCACTCCTTGTAAAGTTATTGTCCTTGTAAAGTATCCACCGTTTCCACAGACTGCACATTTCGCCCGTGTAGAGCTCAGCCAAGTTTTGTGCAACATTGTATTATTATGTATTTTAAAATCTAAAAATATGGGGTGAGACACAGTAGACCTACTAATGTTAAACGCGTATTGACTTGAAATAATCATTTACTTCATTTAATTTCCAATACATTAAATACATTTTATAACAGACTTCTTGGAAATTTATGATAAAATCCTACAGTGCACAACAATGAGTTTAAGAAATGACTCTATTCTAATGAACGATTTCTATAATATTATGGTACGATACGTATACGATATGGTGCTGTTATTACGATACATATGTATATTATGGAAACTAAGGCACTATGTGTGTTTTGTGATATCAGGTAATTGTCCACAATTTTGATCTATGCAGACATTAGCATTTTTAGTTTGTTTACTATTGCTCCAAGCATGGGTGTCCACAGAAGGGGATTATGGCGCAAGTTGCATCATGAACATTTTTGGGGGGAATTTTTTAAACTAATTTATTTATTTATTTAAATTATTTATGATTTTTTTAATTTAAATTAATTACTGTTTTTTCTTAATTTAAATAACTCATTAATTTATTTTTTTAATTTAAATTATTGTTTTATTTCTTTATTTTATTTTTTATTTATTTATTTATTTATTTTGTGTGTGTGTGTGTGATTGGAATGTCTGGAAAAAAAAAAGAGAAAAAAAGCGATTCTATTCTGCGCATAATTAGTACTTTTAAAAAAATTAATAATATATAAAAAATAATAGTTATAACTTAAATAAATAAATGAATAATTCTTTAATAAATAAATAAACTTAATTTAAAAAAATAATAAATAATATTTAAAATAAAAAAATAATATTTTAAAAACAAATAAAATGATAGAGAGGTAAAAATAAAAATTAAAAAAGACAAGAAGGTTGTAAAAATTTGGGGGGGGGGGGAATTTTCGCCATTCAGCTTGGGGGGGGGGGGCACCCCTGACTCCAAGTAATGTTTTTAAATACAGGCTCAGTATTTCGTCTCAAATATTCTGCTTCAACTGTCTAATAGTATCTTTTTTATTAACATACACTTGTTTATTTTCACCATTTTTCTGATGTCTTGTAAATATCCCCATACAAGTGTCTGAAGGCTGTGGGAGCTGACTAAGAATTAAAATGTTGGCAATATTTTCTCTGCTTCATGATAACTAATTTTTGACAAGAATAGAAAGAGTCCATGTTTTTAACCCGTTATAGTTTAGTGTATGAGTGTATGACTCAAACAAAAATTTCCAAGAATACGATTATAACCGGCAAAAAGAAAAAAAAACATAATTATATGGGAAAATTTTAAAAAATGTTGGTGTTTAACATTAGTAGGTCTTTGGTCCGCCCTCAGAAAAGATCATGGCATTTTTTCTAAATTACTTTATCACTTAGTATCTCCTCAGTTTCAACATTCGTAAGAAAAAAAGCTCATTTTCAATTTTTTTGTGGGAGACCATTATACTAACTGTCTCTTAAAACCAATTTGAGAGATTCCAAATCATTAAGTAGAGCTCAAAATTAAACAGTAGCAATAAAATCCAATGACGTGTAATATGTGCAATCTTGTACTTCTAGAAAATTAGCGCTTTCGACGTATCAGCACGTATTATTGCTTATAAATGGATGTTAGTTGTTTTATGGAATGGAAGCAATTTGTAACTGGAAATTTTATCTGATCATCCTTTGGCGAGGGAGGACCACGTTTCCATGGAAATCAACATAAAGCGGAAGCGACGAGTTAGCAGTTAGTCACGTATTTACGTTTTTAATCTGAGACTGCTGCTGACATCACGCTTTTAACGATTGTATTGGATAATGTGTGCATCTCTTCTCTTTCTGAATTTTTGAAAAGGTCGCCATTTTCGATGTGTCGAGAATGAGCGTCAAAAATTAATCTTATTATGTCAGAACGTCGAAAAACTGTCTGATATTAGCGTGAAAAACGTTATATATACAGGGTGTCCACTCCAATCGTGGACCAATAGCTAATTTTTAAACCGTTAGAGATAAGCATATAGTTTATTTAGGAAAAAATCTCCAAATTACGAAAGGAATTTTGGGTCTATTCAATGTTTTTCAAAAAATCAAATTTTGAAAGAGTTACGAAATTTAAATTTTTATACAGCCCCCCAATCCTATCAATCATATTTAGTAAAACATTCTTGGTAATGTTAAAAAGGTAATGGAAAAATAAATAACTAAATAAATAAAATAAATGAAAAAAAAGTAATGGTGTTATTCAATTAGTAGCAGTGCAGGTACGGCGCTGCTTATGTTGAGAGTCAATCGTAGGCTGTGTATCTTCCAAACATAATTAAAAAGTAGCAGGCCCGTGATTTCAAGTTTTTCCGGGTAGGGAGGGGGGGCAAAGGGTGCAAACACAATGCAATCCCGTGGTAAAGCAACGAAAACCACCCCCGCTCATATAAAAATAAATTGATTTTTCAAAGTCGGGGGGCAATTGACCCTTCCTCCCTAAATGACGGGCCTGAAAAATAGCCAAAACAAATCATTTGTTTTATTTATTTATTAAAAATCCAGCAAAGATTTCAAAATATTTTCCCGACATAAATACCTTGTTTTTATTTATTTTTTTTATTTCATTTATTTATTCTTTTTGTAAAAGTGTGTTTTACTACTAAGCCGACATGATGATTGAGATTTGATATGGTAGAGTACACGCGCATTCGTATACTGTAATAGCTTATTCTGGTAAAACTTTGAGCTTCTCTGATGGGCATTTTGTTGAAATATTTAACCGAAATGTTATATCTGCCGTATTTAACCTTCTGGAATGACTGTATTATTTCTTAAAATGCTGAAGTTATCTTTCAGTTTGAAATTCCAGTCAACCTTTCGTAGACATTCCATTGATAGGTATTTTTACACAAGGGACACGCATCTGTTATTAAAAATAAAGCCATATTTTCACAGTGCTCTAATTTTTCTCCCCAATTTCTCCAAGTTATCCATCTAAAGTTTTTTCCATCCAAATGCTGCAACAGGTGGTGTAATGGTTATTTATTTGCAAAGGACCGTCGCAACGATGGTGTTTACTTCAGTCAAAAGTACAGTCGAACCCGCTTAATGGAATAGCCATTTTGCCACGAAGAAATATTCTAATAAGCGGGATATTCCATTATCCGGGATCAAAATAAAGCATTTCATCGGTTCGGTATGCAGAAAATGTATTATATTAAGCGGGATATTCTTTTAACCGATATTCTAATAAGCGGGCTCGAGTGTACTACTTTTAATCACTGATAAATTGATAGAATAAAAGAAAAAAAATAACACGAAACTAAAAAATATTTTCATTTTCCCAACAATTGTTCTCATTTGATTTTTTTTTTAACCTTTCAATTTCTAAAACAAAGCGAGGTCCCGTATGACATTACAAATGAAGAGCCCTTGGTTTAAATACAAGACAACGCATTGCTGCGTTTGTAAAGAGCAGTTGATTTCTCTTAGTAGTAACTTAGGGTTTTCATTATCTTTGATTGATAGATATTCAGTAAAGTGAGAGTTTTGTCAGGGAAGTCATTTTGAAATTTTCCAGGGGGTGGGGGCAAAGGGTGCGTACTACATACACTATATAAAATTTTCCAAAGAGTGGAAAAAACGACGCCCACTTATATGCCAATACATTGATTTCCCAAGGTCAGGGGAGGGAGCAATTGACCCCCCTGCCCCCCTCAAATGACGGGCCTGAGTTTTGAATTGCAAAATTTGCTTTATGTTTAAGATGTTGATAGTTAGATAATATTTGAGGGTGCCCTGGAATTCCGTCATGTTTTAAGCACCAAATTGAGAGATAATTTTTCGGTTAAGACAACGTTTGTATTTATAGCTTATATCATCATTTGGTTATTTCAGCTACTATTATTAGTCATTTAGTTAGCTTAATTAATATTAATAAGCTTAATTAATATTAATAGTATTTACAGCGGGAACAGAATTGGCGACCAGTAAGAATCATTGATTTCACCAAGAAGGACTTTCAAATATAGTTTTACCATACGTCTTTAAACTAAAAAAGTAATGAATAGCGTTTGAAAACTGTCCTTGTTTCCGAAAGCTTCAATTTTTTTCGAAAAAATTGGTGTTTTTGTTTTCCTTCATGTGATATGCTGTCTGCCTATACATTCAGTATGAAGCTAAAAATTTGATGTAATACCACATTGAGTAATAAAACGTAAAATTATATTTGTCTGTTTGCCAGAAGGATCGACTTAATCACAAAGATAATAACTATTCATAAAATAATCAATCGATTATTATTATGCAAAATACATACGACAATGAATAACATGAACGAAAAAAAACGATTTATACATTTCCATTTATGAATATTTAACCAGGACTGCCTGCAGAGTAAATGATTATTTGTCTCATAGAAAAAGAGAGCGATCGAGAATTTCGCTCCAGCCCCTTTAATAAATTTTCAAGCAGCAGTTGTTTGGAAAACATCCTGCATAACAAGGAAAATTTATGCATCGGCACGTACTGCGTCTTAAAACCAAATATTATGTGGCATTTCAAGCCGATTTATATACCACTTACTTGTTGACAAAACATGTTTTTATCGGGAAAAATTTAAAGTGCAGATTTGGAATAGCATCGGGTCACGTTCTCAAATAAATGTTTTCGAGTATCTTTTATGGAGTCGATTTTGGGTGAGTTTTCAATTTGCATTAAAAGTTCTTTTTAGCTTAATACAAGGCTGTTTAAAATAACGAATTTAAAGTCTACATTGTTGATGTCTGTTTCGAAAGTTATTTTCGTAATTTATTGTATGAAACAGAAAACATGTTTGTAAGTTTAGATCCAAATTTTATACAAGAAAAACATGTTATTATTTTTCTTTTTGACTGTTGAAAGTTCACTTGAAAAACATATACACACATTTCCAGTTGAATTTTGTCAAAACAAATTCTAAGGGACCTTTAAAGTCAATTAATCTTAACCGTAGATTGTCTTTAACCGTAGTTTACGAAGAAAAATAAACAGTAAGCAGGGAGGTATATTCCGTTTTAGAAGTAAATCGTTTTAAGAGTTTTGACTATTTTTTAAATTCTTTAAAATTTATTTATTTTTTAAACGTATTTCTTTATTTTCTTTTCTTTGAAAAATGCATTTATATCAAGCCAATAGTTAATAATTACCCAGTTTTCTGTCCAGACATTGCAGAAAAAGTAATCTTATTACAATTAGAAACACACATCATCTAGAATTTAGATTGCACCACACTTAAAACATGGGGGAAATTTTAAAAATACCAAATAATGGCTTTTTCATATTTTTCATTCATTAACCCTTTAACGGGCACAAGCCGTTTTTCTCCAAATTTCACATTTTGCATTATAATTTAAAAAATGAAGCTCATTTATGACCAAAAAAGTATTTTTTTTAATTTTGTTGTTGTGGCTTCTGTTTATAAGAGGGGTGAGTAAAGTTAACCTCCGTCCATTGCAAGCAATGACATGTCACTGATTTATTCAATAGAGTAAATATAAAATACAAATAATTTCACAAGTAAATGTTTTATCCTTGTAAAACTATTCGTCATTAGTTATTTCAAATTGCACATTTTTTAGTTACGCATGAAATAAGTGATATAAAAACTAAATACAATGTAAATCACCTAAAATACTTTTAGTTTGTCTGATGGAATAACATGAAACATGGAGCAGCTCACAATGGAACATTACATGTTGTCTACATAAAACTTTTGTGCGTTTCTAGTGCGTTTTAAGTTCTAGCGTGGTGGTAAGATATTTACCACCGCTTTAAAAAGGGTTAATACAATTGAAATAACCTGTCTTTCTAGATAATGCTTAAAATCTTTATTTGGACTGCTACTTTTTTTGTCTGATTTGATATCTATAATTCCTCGGGGCAAAGTTTAATGCTGATTTTTAAGAAAATAAATATTCCAACTGTATCCGAGAGAAAACATTTAATCAAAGTAATAAATTATTTATAAAAAATTGAAAAAAAAAATCATTCAACCTAGTTGCAAATTTTTTGCGTAAAATACGCGTTATAATCTCGCTTGCACATTTTATTCATGTTTTGTTTTGGTGTAACACACGTTATACATGCAAAAAAAAAAGGTGAAAATCCGTGAAAATGCACAGACTGAATCCAGGTTTGATTCTGCGACATTGAACGAGAGAGATCAGTATCTTAAACACTACACTTCTTTGTCAGATATTTTTTTAATAAGAAACGTTTCACTTTAACAAAAAATAAGGGGAGGGTGATTTGCGTTCATGCTTATTGGTAGATTTTTAAGATATGTGTGTGCAACGCTATAACTCGTTTGTAATCATGATAAATGAAGGTGAAAGTGGATAAAGGTGATATGTGACATTTGAATTTCTCCGATTTACACAAATTCAAATTCGTGTGTGTTCAACTGTGTTAACTAACAAACACCATTGAAGGGGCAAGTGAATAAAGGTGATATGTGATAATTCTTTAAATTTCTAGAAAAAAAAATATTACCTTTTCACCCTCATCCATGGTAAAAAGTATGTTTTTCCAAAATTGTAACATATCACCTTTTTTCCCCTTGCTCCTTCAAATGTCCTGTAAATTATGTTACATTTTATAAATAAAAAAAGCTTTATATTCTTAAATATTGCATCAATGCTCCTCACTATAATTTCAAAAACATGCAATGCTTAAATTTGCATCCATGATAATTACTAAAGCTTTTTCTTAACATCTACAACCTTTTGAAATTTGTCTCGCTAGCGCCATTTTACAGGATCATCAACGGCATGAAAAAAAATCTACACTATATTTCTTAACTAGGCATCAATGTTCATTACTAATAACAAAAAAATAAATAAAACACAATAGTTTCACATAAAGTCGTAGCTTTAGTTATAAGCAAGCACCTGCTCACGACATTCAATATCTGTGTAGGCAAAGCAAGAGCCCCGAGTTCATAGCGTTCGATATGAATTATTCATCTGACACTTCCTTTGAAGTTTCATTCCTAATGCAGATCGAAACTAAGTGCCTCGGGAGAAATCATAAGGACGTTGCATTGTTACTTACATGCCCAAGATGAAGAGTGGTGCGTTCGGGCCCTTTATTGAATATTTCTTGAAGACAGGAACGCAGACGACATTTTGCGTGAGCTCCGCTTAAAGTTTTGGAATTTCTTATGCGGGAAAGGTAGCCACTTACAGCGTTTTCAAAATGGCAGAGTAAGTTTATTTTGAAATATTTTTAAATTTTAAACTAAATTTAAGCAGTAAATTATAGAAATTTTGCGATGAAGAAGTTCTGAACTTTTTTCTATACAGTCATTAGATTTAGAAAAGTGTGTATACTGCCGTGCTAAGCACAAAATTCGTATCTGCACTTTTTAACAAAATTGAGGCATCGCCACCAGGTGGCTCTTTGTGACGTATTTTACCTAAATACAAAATTATGAGGTAATTTGAGAGCGGGAAATATTTTTTTAAAATTCTGAAAAAGTTTTATTCGAATCAAATACATGGTGGTGCAATTTTTTGAAGTGTTGTATCTCAGTTTGAGCTCGACTTCACACACTCCAGGGTCCCCAGCAGCAGATATCACATTTGCGCTTAGTACGGCAGTATATCATACTATAGACTTTGAATTTGTTACATTTGTATACTACAGCAGTGTATACGTTACATTCGATGCAAAGGTGCTCAGATGGAAAGCCAGAAAAAGTCACTGTAAGCTCTAAAAAAATACCTCATTTGGCAAACTGTGTTTGAAGATTCAGAAAATTTGCGAAATATACTGCCGTGCTAAGCTCAAAAGTGATATATGCAGTCGAGCTCCAACCGAAGTGTAACCCTTTAAAGTTTTGTGCCACCATGAATTTGATTCTGAAGAAACTTTTTCAGATTTTTTTTAAAATATTTTCCGTTCTCAAATGACCATATAGCACCGCAGTATAGCAGTATTGCTTTTTAATTTTTAATGATGCCTAATGTATCTTCCCCATTAGATGTAGGTATGTTGGAATCAACGTTACGACTTTCTTTTTGGAAAGTTGCAGTAGCAAATGATAAACTTTTGGACCCTAGTTTCTTATGGACTATTGTTGTAGCTGAGTATGAAAGAAACTTCCCACTCCAACTCGTTTCAAGTTTAGTATACTAAATGTACCGTTCTTTTATCGGGAGCAAAAAAGCTCAATATATAGTAGAGTTGTGGTGTTTGTTCCAAAAAATATATATATTTGTGCATTAGTGATAACCCAAACGAGAAATCTCCTCTGCTTCAAAGTATTTGACGGCGTGGTGAAGTCTAGTGATGCGGATTAAGATCACTGCAGTTCCAGGACTACAACTTTTAAAACAATAACACAAATTTACAGATACAACTCTCTTCAACAGATTTTGAATAATAGAAACAAACCTTTAACTTAGAAGGATGTTGGTAGTTTCTACAGTTGGCAGAGTCTATCCTTTTACACGTTTATATTAGTTCTATAACATTATTATTTCAAATGTTTTTCACCCGATATCATTTTTTAAAACGCGTATGCTTCTTTCAGTAAGGTTGCTATGGTAGAACAAAAGCTTTAAAATATACTTGTTTTTTTTTTATTATTTTTATTATTGCAATAAAATTTAATGCAACTTAGCGGTTGACGTCCGGAAAGACATATATAAGTAATACTTGTTTATATAATCAAATACTGTCATGAATGCTATGTACTTTGATTAGTGAGATATTTTATAAATCTGCATGGTGTACCAGTATTGTGCAACATTTGATTTCCGTTCAGAAGCTCATGCGTGCCAAATTATTTTTTCGGTCAAAATGTTCGTAATATACATATCATTTTGTACTTCTTCATTCCTAAATGCAGGACTTCAATATATGAACTCAGTGCTTTTATTTCAAACACATGGAAGGAGTCCGGATTTGGCAGATGTAATTATGAAAAACAATTGCTCCGGAGGAAGAGTTACTGTTGTAACAAATCATTATTATACTTAGTTTTCTCACAGGAAGACTTCTTAATGCAAGAAACTTACAAATACAGTTAGAGTGATTTTGAGCTCGATCGGATAATTTCAAGCCGCTTCATTTTTTTTATTTATTTATTTAACTTAGAGGAAAAAAACTAGCAGTCCCATACAAGCAAATAACAAAATGCATTTTGCTGACAAAATCATAAAACATGATAAATTATACTAAATCACAAAACATGATAAAACATGTTAAATTATACTTTAGAAAAAAAATGAAGCTGTGAAGTGGAGTATATCAGAACTGGTTCACTCATACCCTGTTCGACTACATTGCTACATAACTTTTATGCAGCAGACCACCTTGTCTATACCAGAAAGCAACTTAACTTGACACTTAGCGTCACTACGCGCGGAGCCAATAAGAGCTCAGAAGCAGTTAAGGACCTTTTCTAATTCGCCACGTAGGCTGTGACGTTTTATCTAGCTCATTTTTTATTGGATGACGTCATGACGCCAGTGTCAAGAAACCTTGTAGAGTAGTATAGTAGATAGAGAAGTCTGATAAGGATGGATAGGTTCTGCGCTCGAATTCCGGAACCTACTCCAAAGTCGAACTCACACCAAAATTCGGTACAATTGGAAAAGGTGACGCACCTCCACCCAAATTACCAGCCCAGCTGACACAAAACAGCAACAACAACTTTTTTGTACCGTAAAGAATAGAATTCATGTTTTTGTATTGAATTTAAAATTTAAAATATGTTTTAAATATTTCATTATTGTTTGAAATTTAAGAAAACTTCATTTTTTCCATAACCGCACAAAAACTGAAACTTTTCAAAAGCTTCCACGTTTTTGTCCATCACTGTACCACGACATATGACCAAAAATGAGCAGGACAAAATACTGAATAACAACCTAACATATATATGTTTCTAATACAAAAGTACATGCTTGTTTGTAGTTGAAAGCATGCACACGACTCCCACTACAGATAAAGTAAACGTTCCGAATTTATATTATTTAGTATGAATTATTTATCCACAGCTCCCTTTGAAGATTCGCTCCTAATGCAGATGGAAAATAAGTGTTCTGAGAGAAACCTTAAAGGCAGAGCATTGTTACTGATACGGAGGAAAATGTAGAAGTAATGTACCGCATTGTGGGCATTCCTTTATTTCTTAAAGAAATAAACATCTTAGGACGAGGGCATTTCAAGAAGCTCTATATAAAGTTTCGGAGTTCGTTTTGAGAGAAAGGTATTGAGCAATGAGGCTTTTAAAGGTAATGCTTTTCAAAGGTCTTAATAAACAATACTGAGAGTATTTGAAAATGAGTCAACCTGGAAATTGAAAAATGTTTCTGGTTTAAACTCAATAGTATTTTTCAATTTAAACAGGTAATTTCTAACTTTGGGGATAAACACAATTGAAGGTATATAATACACGTATCAACTAAATTTATTACTGAAAATTATGTGAACAATAGGCCTCGGCAACCCTTAATAAAAACATTATTCCAGAACCACATACATGTTTAATCCTTTACACATTACTCCTAGGCAGTATCTTACTTGTTTATGCTTTGAGAACTTATAAAGTTAAACTCAGGTGGTGATTTTAGTTAAACTTGTTAGGCACGTACTTTGATAAGAGTTGAACATTGGTTGTAAATAGCCGTAACAGACTGATACAGTTGTGCAGTTAGCGAAAACTTGAAATAATTTCTGTTGCAGTTGCACACTTGCAGTTGCGAAATCAAAATTTTTAACTCTTTTGAACCGGATCGGTAAAATTTTGTATAAACAAATCGTGATCACCCTCACTTTCACTGTTAAAAAATCTGATAATTTGTTACATACGACAAGTGCAAGATTTTTTTATCAACAGTTAATTATATTATAAAGTAAAGTTACTCGCACTTATTTTATGTAACTGTTATACATAAGTATATATATGCCTTACAGAAAAACCACTTGCAAGTTACCATTGAAACTTTTAAAGGTGTAAAATTGTAAAATTAAGAGTAACTTTGACTTTCAAAAGTGTAAATATATTCCGCCATGTTTAAGATGCTTTAGTTAAGGTAAGACCATTGAACGTTTTCGCTGCAAAAAATGCTAGTTTGAAAACAGGAACAGTACAGCATCAATTTATAAGCAAACTTGTTGTATTTTTAATCAAGAGTAGTTCACACAATTATTTCGTGATGAAAAGCTCTTAATAAGACTCATTACTAACCTTTAGCAAATATAGAATTTGAAGTATAAAAAAGAAAAACTAAAATTTATTTCTAAAAATTTAATTCAAAAATCTATAGCACTGTTACGAAGAATAGATACGAAGTATGCTGAAAATATAAAATAGCTACGCAGTGCAATGCGCAATGTTATTTTTCATCAATAAATACTGACTTAATCATTTTATCCAAGATGCAAAAAAATATTTATGCATTTAAAATAAGTGACTTTTAACTTAGTTAGAAATATCACAAATGGTTTTAAAAATCCATGGGGAAAGAGAGGGGTTATACCTAAACAATTTCTCTTTTCAAACACTTTATTTATTCTAACTGTTCCTCAGATTTGTAATCACAGTACTCAAAACTGCATTTCCGCATCGACATTATTATATTCCGAACGTTAAATACAGCTTTAATATTTTTAAATATTGAATTAAAAAATGTATATCTAAATAACGAATTTTTTTCTATAAACGATAAATACCAGTTGGGTCGCGAGATAAAACAGATCATTCGATAATCTTGGATTAAATGTTACTACTATCATGGAACGAATAACCACTAATACTGAATAATAAATTCAGCTTAGCGCCATCGGGAAGTTGAAAGAAATAGCTTTTTTTCGTGCCACGTAGTTGAATTACAGTTTGTGAAGAGTGGGTATATTTAATCATGAATTGAAGGGGAGTATTGCTAAACGATTGAGAAATTCCGCCAATTTTTCCGCTTCAGGCAAGACTATCGTATTAAAAGATTGCACAGCCCACAGAGTGAAAAAATAAATGATTATTAAAAAGTTATTGCTTTTTTTTAAAAATGTCTCAGCTTTTATTTAATTTTAAACAGAAAAGTAAGAAAAAATCACGCTCTTAGGTACAATTGACATGATTATAAGTGCAATCCAGCATTTTGTATTTATCAAAATTTATCAAGTACAATTCGTACAATATTAGAAAATGTTAAGAAAGACTTTGGTTTTGATTTCTTATACTTTTACAATTTCAAAAACATAATTGTGAGTTTTCAACAAAGAAGAAATATTAACGAAGTACACCTACGAGAAAATACCCCAGTTTTGCGCAGCAAAATGAAAAATCTTCATTTTTAAGTAACCAGATTATTTTTCCATTACAAAAATTTTGTAACTGCACAAGACAAATGTATTTTTTAAACGAACAAACACATAACCCCAACAACGGAAAGAAAAAGTCAAGAGAACGCGGCACAAATTATGTATTCTTTACTCAATAAAAGTAGGGATTTTCATTCTCTTTGTGCTTAGTTTATTTCTTTTTACTACACTTAAGCCAACAGAAGCAATAAAATCCCAGCTGGCTGGGAAGTTCAGCATTATCTACCCGCCGCAGAAGTTTTCCTTTAATTAGCGAGAAAATGCTTTGCCTTTACCCAAATGGCTGCAATCAATCTAGCATTCTTTTTACTTGAATGCAAAACTAATATTGAGGCTAATTTTCTCTATCTTTATGTGAGTTCTTGCCTTTTTTTTCTGCGGTAGAAGGTAAGTACTTTTATTCAGCTAGGTTTATTTTTTATGAGCATGTTAAAACTTTTTTTAATTCTGGAGTCACTTATAGCTAGAGTAAGATTTTTCTTGAGACATCCGTAATTTAATTTTTAATGAATTAATTTACTTAGAATTAATATTTAAGTAGGAGTTTTACGTTAAGTATTTGGTTAGTAGTTAATCAGTTTGGGTTCAGTGTTTCTTACCTAACGCTTTTTTTAAATATTACTAAATAAAATAAGTGCAGAACTCTTTATTTATTTATTTATGTTTTCAAACAGTCTTACTGCTACCTAATAGCTTTTAAAATAATGTACAAAACAATTCCACTTATCAATGTAAAGCTAAAATTAGTGTATGCTAAGGCCCTTTTCAAAAGGAAGCTGACTCATCCGACATTTTGGTTCCGTAAGTGGAAGAGTGGAACCACTGATAGTTATACTCAAGTCACATATCTGTACCTCAGAACCAGACTAACGTAAGTCCATTTTCGTCATTTTTCGGTAGATGGGAAAAACGATTCTCGAATACATCGTTTTTCCCCTCTACTGAAAAATGACGAAAATGGACTTACGTTAGTCTGGTTCTGAGGTACAGATATTATACTTGTACTAAGATTAGATTAAAAATTTAAACAAAGCTTGATATTTTAATTGTTATTAAATAGAAACTGGCAACAGATAAACATTTTAAATCATAGAGTTTCCTTTTTTTGTCGG
Source organism: Uloborus plumipes (assembly GCA_038373865.1). NCBI lineage: Eukaryota > Metazoa > Arthropoda > Arachnida > Araneae > Uloboridae > Uloborus > Uloborus plumipes. The sequence goes on along the minus strand of JAXGGA010011562.1, from coordinate 27,629 downwards.
CCAACAATAACATCGGTTTTCAATCCCGTAGATTTAAGCCTTATGCACGTTTGCTAAAAAACGTTATAAATCGAGTTTTATTTTACATGGACATATCGCACGCCTAGAAGAATACTGTCACAACTCAAAAAGAGAAAAATTTAAGACATGGAAAAGAAATTGATATATTAAAGCAATTAGTAATGGTGCAGTCTATCATACATTAGGTTAGATCATTTCGGCTCATTTGCTTCCATAATGGTTTTAAAATAAACGTTTCTTTTTGACTTTTAAATCATGGCTCTGGGTACATCTCTGAATATTCAGAGTTTCGACTTTTTGAGTTGTGACAGTATTCTTCTAGGCGTGCGATATCTCCTCAGACGCATATTTTTTCTCCTTTCTTTTGGTACTATTGCTTCAAATTTTTAAGTGTATTTTCACTTCAAAAATTGTGAAAAACATTTTAAAGGCTTTTAGTCAATATATTTATCAATTAATGTCATCCAACTAAGAACACTAAGACTAACTAAGAACACTATCAATCACTTCACCTTTTAAACAAAAAACATTTTTCAAAATCGGTCCATTCGTTTAGGCTGTACAGTGCAACAGACAGATACACAGACACGTCAAACTTATAACTCCTTGTTGCGTCAGGGGTTAATAAAAAAAGGTAGCTAAAGCTTTAGATGTAGTACCTACTTGATGTTTGACAATTTTGGCCTATGTAAAGAAATGGTTTATAAGTTCAGGCTCAAGACAAATGCAATATGAAAATGTGCTTGGTTACAGAAAACATCTCCCAAAAAAAAAAAAAAAAAAAACTTCTTAAATTTGAGAGATATAGCTTATATATTCAAAGATTTACCTAACGTTGCGTTTTATTCAACGTAACGGGAAATTTTTAACGTGTTTTGATATACTTGAAACGAGGCTAGGTCCAAAATTGTCTCGGCCACCAAAATGCCGGATAGGTCAGCCTGTCCTGTAAATGAAATCTAGTTCAGTGGTTCTCAACCTTTTTTACTTGCTGCACACTAAACATGTTGCTCGCGCCCCCTTACGGCACACTTAACTAAGTATTATAGTGTGAAGGGGAAAAACGTTTTCATTTTTCTTCATCAAAAACAGGAAGAAAAAGAATAAACCCTTCTAAATGGATAAAACAACTAAAGAAAATGTACGTAAGGCTTTAAAGATCATTTAAATATTTCAGATGTTTGATGTAACATTTCAAAGACAAAAATTGAAGGTATATAGGTATGGTTAAAGCCCTCTATGCCTAATCTCAAGTCAGACAATTGTGAAAAAAGGAAATGACCATTTCTTTATCATTCATCAGTCCCTCACACTCCTTCATATGATTCAGTCATATACTGCGATGCAAAAGTTTAGACAAAATGCAAATATGTGAATAAAAAGAAAACTATTCAACAAAATGCTTTCAAATTTCTACTGCAGGTACACAATATGGTCCCAAATACGTGTCTGGAGTTCTTATAACTATAACTGGAATCAAATTTTGGATAGTACAAAATACATTTTTTTACATTGTTGCAAAAGTTTAGACAATAGTCAGATTTTATGCAAATACCCCTTGAAATGTGATGGGTGGAGGAAATGCGGGACTGTATTATTCATTTATAAAGTGCAGAGATTGCTGAATAAATAATCAAAATCTCAAAAGCTGGTTAGCTCTCGTGTAAAGAAGATGAGAAAGTTTGGAAACCGAAATTTGAAAATGAACCTACTTTATTAATTTTTTGTCTTTTAAATCGGCTCTATTATGATAGTACATTGTTTTTTACTTTGTGGACAGCAAATTCAGACATGCGTATCGATCAAAAAGTCCAAGAAAAATTACATTTCTAAAGGATGAAGGAAATTGAAAAAAAGGCTCAGACTGACGATTCGCCCCTTAATCCTACAAAACTTCAACTTGGGTCAAAAACAGCACGTGACAGCATAAGTAGATGAACAACTGAATCGGAATGCATAAAATAAACAAAGAATTGTGCCTGTGCCTTTTCGGACAGAGTGTCCCAAATAAGCCAGATTTTAATGTGAATAGCAGCATATGCATCATCGTGAATAAAAAATGAATGGTACTTTCTTTAATAAAAATTATTAAAATTGGGATGGCCTAGATGGATTATAATTCTTTTCGCGGGACTTGAGAAATATCCAATGATCATATGCTGTGCTGCTTTTACCAATAAAATCTGGCTTAATTGGGACACTCTGTCCGAATAGGCTCAAGCACAATTCTTTGTTTTTTTATGCATTCCGATTCAGTTGTTCATCTACTTATGCTGTCACGTGCTGTTTTTGACCCAAGTTGAAGTTTTGTAGGATTAAGGGGCGAATCGTCAGTCTGAGCCTTTTTTTCAATTTCCTTCATCCTTTAGAAATATAATTTTTCTTGGACTTTTTGATCGATACGCATGTCTGAATTTGCTCTCCACAAAGTAAAAAACAATGTACTATCATACTAGAGCCGATTTAAAAGACAAAAAATTAATAAAGTAGGTTCATTTTCAAATTTCGGTTTCCAAACTTTCTCATCTTCTTTACACGAGAGCTAAACAGCTTTTGAGATTTTGATTATTTATTCAGCAATCTCTGCACTTTATAAATGAACTAGCTTAATACCCGGCGTTGCCCGGGTGCTTATTAATACAACATAGCATTCAGGGAAAAGAAGTTAGAAAGAGTTATATTCATATGGGTATACAATAATTTGCATCAATCTGTCTCTTAGATACAAACTTTGAAAAAAACTAAAATATTACAGAAAGTTAAACATTTACAGAAAAATAGTCTTATCAAAAGGTGAAAATTAAAGATAAATGTTGTCTGTGCTTTGCCGCGTCCACTGGCATGAAATATATGCACATGGAAGTGAAAAAATTGCATCAATTTCACCCGCCAAATTTAAAATATTAACTTTTCTCTATTAATTGTTTCCACCTACAAAGTAAAAGTTATTATAACTCAGAAATAAATCTATTTCTCGTTCTGAAGGCTTATCTCCATTACAGACGCAACTGTCGTCGCATTGCAAATTTGAAATTCAAATCCGTGGTTCTTTTTATAAAGTCCACATGAATTATGATTGTTTTTTACTTATTTCAATGCTAAAAGGAAATAGGTGAGCCTTAAATTGAAAATTCATTTCTTTAATCGTAATCATTTTTGGAAAATACTCATATTTAAAAATCTTAAATTTCATCAATTTGAATGCTAAAAGGCCTATCTCGATTACAATATAAATAGGCTAGATTCCTATAAAAGGGTCATTTTTTGATAAAAAATTTAAATTTGAGCTTTTTAGATTTTTTAAAATATCATGACCCCGCCTATGAGAATTCTAGGGCATCAAGGAACCTCTGTGTCAAGTTTGATGAAAATCTGACGCAAACTGTGGATTTGTATAGAGAACAAGTATATTTACATACACTCATTTTTATAGATATAGATAATACAGTCCCGCATTTCCTCCACCCATCACATTTCAAGGGGTATTTGCATAAAATCTGACTATTGTCTAAACTTTTGCAACAATGTAAAAAAATGTATTTTGTACTATCCAAAATTTGATTCCAGTTATAGTTATAAGAACTCCAGACACGTATTTGGGACCATATTGTGTACCTGCAGTAGAAATTTGAAAGCATTCGTTGAATAGTTTTCTTTTTATTCACATATTTGCATTTTGTCTAAACTTTTGCATCGCAGTGTATAACGTATTAGAAAAAGTTTACAAAAAATAATATGATTAATCATGGCAAATATTTTTCCTCTTGAAGGAAATCTCTGATTAACTCAATAAAAACATAATTATGTGTTTTTAACGAATCTGATAAAAAAAAATCTTAACTCTAATTTGGCCTATTTGGGGAGAATCCATACGTATTACGTGCACGTACGTATTATCCATACGTACGTGCTTTAGAACTCAGCACTCAGAAAAGAAAAGAAATAAATCAATTAATGCATTTATTTTCAAAACAAAATGGTTTGCTTAAAGTAAGTTGTCAATATTTTTGTCAAATCTAAATAAATTATCGTTTATCTTCGTCATTTAAATAGTTGTACGCTTTGACTGGCATTTACGATAGCATAAAATTAAAGAAAAGCTCCGATCGAAGCTTCTTTTCAGTCAAAACTTTTCATGAACATTTTGGATAAGTGTCATTCAAAAGCGAAACTAATAATTTTTAATGCCTTATATTATGATTTATAAAGAAGGCATTAATTTCCTGTTTAAAAATATGGTAGAAAGAATGGTAATAATAATATTGAAGGAAACATTGTTTCTATAACAGCGCTATCAACATAAGTTTTTTTAATGGAAAGTAGCACAGACGAAAATATTCCTTACTTGTATTTAATGTTATATAGGTAAATCTGCTTTAATTATAGATGTTGGTTAACTTTGCATTTTATACTTTCAATTTGATAGCTTAACTACATTTACCGTCCTGTTAATAACATGTCCTATTCATTTCATTTCATTTCACCCCAGAGATCCCCGTGACTACCATCTTAATGGTTTTTCGGTTGAATGGATCTCTGGAGACTTTATTTGACAACATTGAAATTACAGAAAATACAGAGGACATAAACATTGAAGTTACAGAGTACAGAAAACAGAAAATACAGAAAAAGATACATAAAACACATAAACAATAGCAAAACAAAACATCAATACATAGAATATAGAGCAGAACTGACAGACGTTTTACAGAAAAAAAAAATAATATAATAACAATAACAATAATAATAAAGCCGCAGACTACTGACCTTTAAAGGAAAAAACACGAAGAGTGGAACAATGGTAGCATGTATAAATAGGTATCAATGGAAAGAGCATCCCAAGACAGACGTTTGACTAAAACATTATTTGCCCTCGTTAACCCTTTACCGAGACATATGATCGTAAAATCTCACTTTTTTTTTTAAACTGCCAAATATAAAGACTTGAAAAAGTCCTGATCGTGATCATTAACCTTCTGTATGTGCTGCACCTATCTGCAAATCACGTGAAAGATGTCTGCCATTACTTACTGAAACTCGCTAAATTTGGAGATTCTTCTTTGGAATTCTGGCAGACTTTAAGACTTCAGATTACCGTGTCACAAAGGCAAACAAATTATGGACCCAGAAACATGTTTTAGTATGTTCTTTAGCAGGCCACTTATTTGATTTTTATTAATTATTACACTATAGTATGAATTATTGGATGGTAAAAAGACATTTTTTATTGTTTAAAAACATGTGCTCAAAACAATAAGTGATGATACTGGTTTTACATGAATCGATGCATTTGTGTAAGGGCGTGAAGATATAAACTAATGCTATCAATTTAAAACATACAACCATATATGAATGCGTGGTATATATAATCATGCTAAAAAACATTCCCCATGCGTTTGTCCAAGCGTTCTGACTTTTAATTTAATTTGATTTAATTTTAATGTTTTAATTGATTTGAATACTAGTTTAAGTTAGAGAGTAACATTCTTAAAGCTGGGTCTTACCTTAAAAATAAGTCTGATTTCTGTTGAGAAACACGTATTTGTATTCAAACAGTCTTGTACTAATTCAATTTGATCTCACGAAATACAGTACATATAGAATTAATACCCATTCTAAACTTCAAGAAATACATAGTAACAATTAGACCCGTAAAGCAATTCAACTCTACCCTTCCAGGAGAGAAATAAAGTAATTAGGGAAATTCTTCTAGTAGAACAATTTAAACATATAATTGTATTTCCTACCTAATTCAATCAAGCCAATCTTTTGGGATGGAAGTGTGCTAAATGGGAGGACTGAAGCAAAACTTTAATAAAAGCGCAAACCTAAAGGGACTGCACAAATATCATTCAATGCAAAGAAAATGTTTCTTCACAGCAAAAAAAGAAGAATCTTAATAACAGATTTTCATTCGAAGAAACCCTCGAATGAATTGCTGAAATTTGTTAGACGAAACACATTTTCTCTCTAATTAAGGAAAAAGTTCCTCGTAAAAGTAATTCACTGCTGTACGGACAACTAGTGCTTCGATGCATTGTCAAAACAAAAAGAGTAAGCTTAACGAAGTAGAGGAAAACTCTCGTAGATATTATTTAAGCTAATCCAGATGTTCCAAAAGTATTTTGTTTCTAAATTAGTGATTCGTTTGCATAAATGCCTTTTCAGATTAAATAATCTGGATGAAGTACATATAATTGAATGTATTCTTTGTGAAAGCTATAAAAGGTAATAGGAGTTTTGTTTTACAAATTTTGAATACGTATTAACGGCATAAAAAACAGCAATTTAAAAATACTATATTATTAACAGCAAAAAGAAAAATACTCATTTTCATCGCGTTCTCATATAGTCAGCATTAGATACGATTGCCATTAACTGCTAAGTTGAATGGCTGTATTAGTGATGCTGCGATTTTTTAAATGATTTATTTCTGGCAAATAGCCTATTGTAGAATATGTGTGTGAATAAAAATAAATTGGTAATAAGTACAAATTACAGACGAAGTTATTTTTTCTACATCATTAAATGTCATTAAATACTGTGTCTGTACGCTGTACACACACACCCGCAACACGTACAAGTCAACATTTTTAAGTGTAAAAAACGTTGTGAGAAGGTTGATAATAATGCATAATAGTGCATTATACTCATACATATGAAGAGTAAAAACCAAAGTTTATATTTCCGGAAGTAAGTACAAATCTTATACATTATTTTTCTAGCCTATTTTCTTTACCAAGCCAAAACTTTCTCAATTCTTTTAAAAATCCCGTGATTTGCCCGTCATTTTAAAGCTTATGTTGCCAAAAATTGACGGAAAATGAACCCAATGACATAAAATAGTTTTTTGTGTCGAAAAAACCATTGTTTTTTTATCACGCACTACTTTTATAAATAAACATCCGGAAACTAAGATGAAGCCACGTGATTGAATAGAGCGTAACGTTAGAAACGTTTAGTCGCAGGTTCTATCCTGTCATGGAATTTGTCGCCTTTGGTTTACTTCTTTTCACCTGGCCAATTTTGATCCGAATTTCTAAAATAATATTAAATTAACTCATTGTAGAATTTGAAACCAGTTTTTCTATTACATTGAAACCGGAAAAGCAAATGTTTATTTTATCGGGAGTAAAATTTCTTATAGGTGCTTTTTCTCAATACTTCATAATATACCAAAGTAAGGCATGATGTCACTTTCTTTCAAAGCAGCGAAAAAAAAAAAAAAACAAAAAGCAATGCACTGTGCACACGTGCTTCGAAAAACTACCGTTTAAATAAATGGAATTGTTGAATTATTTCTGTATTAGGTGACCCGTGCGGAATTCCGCAAAAAAAAAAAAAACTCTAAACTTAAAATTTAATACGACAATTTTTATTGGCTTCATTTGCACAACATCGCCATCTACTACCGTCGTTCTGACAACTTTTCAAAGAGATCAAAGACACGTTCACTTTTACAACTACTACAAAAGTGATACCCTATATTAAAATCAAATACCCAAGGCTACTACTAAACTAAATACTAACGTTATCGCAAAACTACCATAGTATTTTGAAACAATAAAAGTTACAATTAAGGTTTACCGAGCTAAGCCTTGGCTTGAAATGTCGCATTTAAAATTGATTTGAACAACAATGTAACGATTTTGACAGTTGAGCAAAAAATTTAACTTTTTCAAACTTCAATCGCTTATAAGTCGCTTAAACGTGGATTTTCGAGATTCTCGTTACGCGGCGCTAGCGGAGAAACGTTCTAAAGAACGCATTTTTTTTAATCTTTCGAATGAAACCGAAATGGAGACGATACGACAATTATTTCGCTAGATAGAGTCAATTTTGTGCCCAAAAATTGAAGTTCGAATAAAAAACGAACCGACACTTTTTAGAGGGTGGGTCTAATTTTCGTCAATAGCCCGCGGGATAAGCTTCAAAATCATAAATTTTCTTGCAATTCGATAAAGAAATGAGCGAGTTTCGACCGGGTATAGGATTCGGCTTAGAGAAATAATATATGGAGATAGCGCGAAAGCTTCAAGCGCGGGTCAGCCAGTATATCCTTAAAAACTCATACTCGTGCAAATAGGTTAAACAATATATAACTCTACTTAACATTTTAAAGTTTTATTTCACAAAGCAAAGGAACAGGTCTTGCCTTCTTTTCCAAAGTAGCGCGCGAAAAAAAAATCCTTTTAAAACGTAATTACAGTGCAAATCACACTAACCCACTCCCTCCTGGGTCTGCAAAAAAATAATAAAAATAAATCCCGATTTCTTCTGTTATCAAAACACACTTCAAAAGCCTTCCAAGCAATTACTCCATTCCTTTGAAGTGCTTTGAATTATTGAATAGCTAACGCATCAAGGGTCATAAAAAAAATGCCCGACTATTTCTTTGAGCTTCGAATTTTGTGACAGCGAATGTTTTCTTGCTCGTTTAATATGCTGTCATTCTACTCACAAGAATCAATAGAAGCAAAAAAACAGAAAGAAAAGAGGAGAAAGTTTAAAGAAATAAGTTTTCAAATGAAAGGGAATCAATTCAACAAGATCCAACTTCCACTCGCATCAAATGTTTTTTAAAAGTTTCGAAAAGTCTTTGATTGATAAAGCGATGACTTTTTATTTGTTGGATTATTACTCTTTAAAAAACGAAATATTAAGATATATTCATTAAGAATGAAAAAAAATATTAAACAAGTATTATACGTACACAGTTAAGCAGTTTTTTATTATTGTTTTTATTTTATTATTTATTTATTTATTTATTTATTCAGTTTCAAAAATTTTACTTTTTTACAGTTCGTTACTGAAATATATTTCAAATAATTTTAGTATGAAATATATAATGCTTCAAATTATATATTTATGATTATGATTTTCGGATTGTTTAACATATTTTCCGAAACACTATACATGATTATCATATTAGTTTATACACAAAGTTTTATTATGAATCGCTCCGAATCCTAGTCTTTATGTTATTTATCTCGTTAAAAGAATTAAAAGGATAGCTTTTTAAAATTATTTTGTTTTGCTACAGGTGGATCAAGCAAAAGATTTTCTCTAAATTTTTTATATTAAAAAAATTACTTTCTTTTTTTTCAATATTTAGCTTTAATTGAGGCAGAAAACATCCACTTTACTACACAGCTTATAATGAAGCTGAAATAATTACGATTGATTATTTTATGGTTGTGGTGTATTTTTTTGAATCAGGCAAACTATGACGAAAACGATAATCTTCCAGAATTGAATTTAATTTATTGGAAAAAGGGAACTTAATGAAGTAGCGTCTCATCTCGAACTAAAAAATATTTTGAATATTAACATCTTAGATGATGTTAAAAATTTAAATCTTTAAAAAAAAAAAAGCTAAAAATCTAATAATGTTTAATCAAAACGATTGATAAAGTTTTCAACGCTTTTCACAACTGTTTTGGAAATGTTATTAACATTTAATGCAACTTAAATTCGCATACTAAGAATGAACAAAAAGTTCTGGCAAGAACTAAACAAGCCTACTTTCCCGTACATCAACATCGGCATTCTAGCATCTGATCATTATTCTCTTAATTATCTGAGACTAAAAATTATGTCAAACATAGCTTTTTAGCACTTAAAGCTGATTTCTAAAAACAAAATATACCCCTCTCATCAGATGAAATAGACACGTAAAAAGTAAATAAACAAATAAATAAAGTTTTGTCGCACCTTTTAAAGAATGTAACTGTTACAGTTCTTCCATAAAAAAATTCCTCAACTGTTTTCAAAAAAAAAAAAATCAAAAGTACAAAGTACATCAAAACACATTTTATCAAACAAAGAAAAAAAAAAGAAAAAAAAAACTCGTCCGTTGATAAAATGTCTCGAATTTCACTTTTAATCCGTTGCCAGTTGTTAAATATAAATAGAGAATAAAATGCCCTCGTGAACGAAACATTTTTGTTACAAAAAAAATCGTCTTCCAAAAATATTAATAATAATAATAATAATAATAAATAAATAAAATAAAACAAATGAATAAATAAACAAAAAATCGTCTGCACAGTCAGTCATTTTTTTTCTGAGCCAGCATTTCCGCCATGTTTGCGGAGTCGGAGTCGGAATCAGAGTCCTCACAGAAGATTATTCAGAAAAGAGTACTTTACAAACATTATTTATCAAAACCATTTTCATTCAAAGTTAGTTTGAAGGAAATCCGACTTTAAGTTCATTATCAACATTCAACTTAAATTTCCCGTAGGCGCTAATGTTAAATTTTTTTCTGAACGGTTCAATATTTAACGAAAAATGGTTCAAATCAAAAAGCGAAATATGAGAATGAGCCTCTCCGAGATCTTTCAAACAAAAAAAAGTTTATTCCATTCGGATGGTTCACTCAGAAGTTATTAGGTGGGGAAAAGTTGCTTGAACGGTTCAATGTTAAACGAAAAAATGTTCAAATTGAAAATTTAAATACGGTAATGAAGTATCCTTGCTGAGATCCTTCGAACAATTTTTTTTTTTATATTTAAATCGGACTTTTCACTCAAAAGTTATTAGGGGTTACAGCTTGCTTGAGCGGTTCAATGTTGAGCGAAAAATTGTTCAAATCGGAAATGTAAATACGGGAATGAAGTATCCTTGATAAGATCTTTCGAACAAAAAAAAATTTGTTCAAATCGGACTGTTCACTCAAAAGTTAGCATCGCGGGACAGGTTGTTTGAACGGTTCAAAGTTGAACCAAAAATTGTTCAAATCGAAAAATCAAATATGGGAATAAGCTGCACTCTCCGAGGTCTTTCCAACAAAAAAAAGTTTTTTCCATTCGGATGGCTCACTCAGAAGTTATTAGGTGGGGAAAGGTTGCTTGAACGGTTCAATGTTGAACGAAAAAATGTTCAAATTGAAAATTTAAATACGGGAATGAAATATCTTTGACAAGATCTTTAGAACAAAAAAAAGTGGCGATAATTAACTTGGCGATATTTTTTGGACTTGGCAATATTTTTTAGATGCATTAAGCTACTTTTAATACTTTTTTCGTCTTTCTTTTATTTTTAACGGGAAAGTAGGCTAAAAAATGAAAAGGGCACGTGTTTTTTTCTTTTTTCTTTTTAGTCTGTGATAATTTAATGCTAGTGAAATTTACAAAGTACCCCCTTTAACTCACCATGTGTAGTAGGTTGCGTAAACTGAATATTGAATTTTGAAAATTGTTAAAGAAGCAATGAAGTAAATGTAACTAGAATTTTATCTATTTTTTCACTTGTTTTAAAATCATCTTTTAATAAGCAAATGACTTTAAAAGCACTTAAACACATATGAAATGAATTTTTGTAAAATACTTTCACAACGAAAACTTGAAAAATTTAAATGTTTAAACAACATTTTGCTCACTTTATTTGAAAATAACAGTTGTATCAGCTCCAGAAAAGACATAGAGAGGATTCAGTGGCTCAGAGGTAAAAGTTTCTCTTGAAGAGCTCTCGCTTCCATTCCCGCCGGTGCTTTGAGTGTCACTTCTTTTCTCTTTGTGTTGCAAATCTTTCTTGTGTTGCCTTGTATATGTCAATATAGAGAAACTCAACCTCTCATAGCAAGGGCGCCACCACTTCATAGTAATCTTTATATATATAAACGAATTTGTATATACCAATGTACCTATGCATGTATGTCCTTTATAACAGGCCCGTCATTTGGAGGGGGGCAGGGGGGGTCAATTTCCCCCCTTCTGACTTTGAGAAATCAATGTATTTACATACAAGTGGGCGTGGTTTTTGCTGATTTCCGATGAAACTGCATTGAGTTTTCAACCTTGCCCTTCCCCTCTGGAAAAACTTGAAATGACGTCCCTGCTTTATAGACTCAAAAACTACCCGTCAGATTTCGCTAAAAATTTCAATTTGTTTGTGTCCTCACTGGGCACATCAAGAGGCCAATTAGAAAAAAATCTGACAGGAAGTAATTTTTTTATTCCAATTTTAGTTGAAACTTCTCTATTTTTTAAAGGCTTTCTTTCCTCCGTTCAAATCATCATTTAGTGCTTCATCTCAATTTCCCCTCGACAGCTAGTTTTTCGTTTGATATTGCCTTTGCTTCGCGTGGTTTTCTGAGACTTCTTTTAGTTCAAATAGTTAAGAAATGTTTCTTTCGTGAGTATTCACCCTTAAATATATAATACTTCGTTTCGTTTTTTTTCGAAAGTAAAAAAGTAATTTTTTAGAAAATCATCACAGATAAATAACACATTTGGTTTGATTTTACGTTGTCTTTCACGCCGATTTAACTGACCACGTTGTCACAAAAAATACCTTCTTGGATTTCGCATGTTGCATTCGGGCATATCCACTAGTTATTAATAAAACTACGACAACAGCATCAAGAAATAAAAGCCAATGTAATCCATTACTGTATTTTTAATTACAAAAAAAATTAAACCACACTTTCAGGTTTTCTGTTTTTATATCTTTTAGTTTTAGGGTTCAACAAGTTTGGTAACCGAATGTATCGTATTTTACATATATTTTAGAGAGTTTTTCAGAAAAAATTAACAACTACCTGACAAGCAGAACTTGTCTTTTTTAACATACATTTCCTTTTAGCTTTTCAATGAGAAAAAAAATCGAAAATGAGTAACATCAAAAGGAAAATTCATTTATAAGTAATAAATCATTTTTATTGCAGAGCAAAGCACTTTCACAGAAAAACGAAATCAGACGGCTACTTTTCTGCTTTATTTTTTTCCATTCCTTATTGATAAACTCACGTCGAGAAACTTCCAGAAAATTCCTCAAGTACTAAAGCGGAATCCTTAGTTGCCTTGTTGTACAAACACAATAAAGTAGTACAAACATTCCACTCATTTTCTGCAGTTGCCGAAATCACGTGTACAAGTAATGAAACTCTGGGAAACTTTTCTTCAAATATTAATGTAATCATTCGCTTTCTTTGTGGACACTGTTGTATGAGGTATTGTCGAAATCCAGATATTTACTCTGATTGAAAAATTGTCGAGAGAAGATGTTGTTATTATCGATTTTTTGAAGACAATAATTAAATAACGAACATAAATTCGGTCTTCTTTGGTTTTCTGCAGCAGCAGGATTTCGTTTAACGGAATAAAGGATTTCGAAATAAAAAAATAAGTGAAGAGGTCAGAAACAGGCATTATCCAATAAAATGCCTTGTTGTTATTCACGCCCTTTTTATTATAAAGAAAGGATGACTGTGCAAAGACAATCAGACAATGGTTCATCATAGTTTAGCTTCTTTGTAAATATTTAAATAACATTTATAACATACTTGCGTTTCTATATTTTGAAAATACAGTATAGCTAACAAGAGTTTTCTTGTAAATATTGTGCATACACTTTATTAGCTATCTTACTAACGCACATACAAACTCTAACACAAACAATATTTAGTTTTTCCGAACAGGTTGACCAAATTCGAAATTTATCACCACAACTATTTACGAATAGAAAATATCATTCATGAAGAAAAACAAGACAATTATTTTACCTTTCAGAAAATCAATACAATATTATCTCATAATAATCATCGAAAGGGTTTTAATAAAGCAAAACATTATATCTTTTGTTACCGGAGAAAACTCCCCCCCCCCCCACAAATACTGTTACGTGTCTGTAACTTATGTATTTGCATGTAGAAATAGGTACACGTCTGCAGGAAGTATTTCAAATAATAATAATGGTGATAATAATAATAATAATAATAATAATAATAATAATAATAATAATAATAATAATAATAATAATAATAATAATAATAATAATAATAATAATAATAATAATAATAATAATAATAATAATAATAATAATAATAATACTGTTGATAAATTGAAGTAAAAGTGAAATTTCACAATGCATCAATTTCCGAAATGTAAAAAAGCACGTAATATCTTCACTCTCAAATATTCCCACCAAATACCTTTTTTGGAATTACTTTGTTTCTTTCTCAGAAAAGATCTATTTTTCTCTCGCCTATTTCATTATATTTATTTAACTTCAGTCTCTCTTTGTAGTTGCAATAGCAAAAAGAGACGTAATATTGTCTCTTAGGGAATTCTCATATCAAATATTTATCCTTTTCATACTTTTTTCCCAGAAACTCGAAACAAAATATCACCTTTAAGGCAAAAAATAAAAATATGTCATTTTTATTCCCTTGCATCATGACGCTTGCATTTTTACATGAAAAATATCCTATTTATATCAGTAGTAGATGCCGTTTTCCTGAAAAAGCTCAAAGAAGCTTAAAATTGTTTATTTAATGTATGCATCCCTTGTGTGCATCCTGAAGCAGTAAAAGTAACCTGGGCGTTATATGGTAGCAATAAAAGGAAATTTGTACCGATGGGTTTAATTTTTCATAAAAGAGTTTTGCATTGAAACGTAACGTTTGATTTCAAAGTATGTGCTCAGTATTTTTTTTTTCAATGTAATTGAACCTTCTTTTTTTTAAAGAAACTTATACAATATTATATTTTACTTAAAACTTGACATTTTATAAATGTACTCAGGCGGATATATACGCATAGTAGCCACGGGTGCTCAATGCTCATCTCCCTCAAAATGAATGGAACCCTTACCTTAAGTACCTTGGACCCAATCCACCAACAGAAGACCCCTAACTCCCCCCAAAAATAAAAAAAATTCCCTAAACTCAATCCATAAAATTTCAGTTGCATATTATCCTTTTCTAATTGTATACCCATGTACGAAAGAAGTGCCAAAACGCCAATAGGGCCAAAATTTTAAGATTTGGAATTAATTAGAACAAATGGTGGCAGACATTCTCACTGCTTTCTGGCCACGAGCATCCAAATGTGCTGCTATACAGTATGGTTTCGAAAAAAAAATCAATGAAATTATAGCTAGTGTTTGAACTTTGCAAGCACTTTACTCAAAACTTGCCATACAATCTTGAATAGTAGTCAAACTTATTATGTTTACACTCAGACACGTTGAAAATAGCGACCCAAGAAGAAAGCATCGGATTGAAATGAAATTAAATGCACATAATGATACAGTTGAGAGAATCACTTGATCTCAAAATCAAGACACTTGAACGAATACAGAGTGTGCAAGGACACAAATACAGAGCTTCAGTAGCGCGTTGGACCACCTCTAGCTGCAATACATGCCGCCACAAGGTCCGGCATTAAGTTGATTAGACGCCTGATGTTGTCCTGAGGCAGATGGGCCCACAAATTTGTAACAGCCTACTCTAAATCACGCACAGAGTGACACGATGGCATCTGACGTTTTAGCTGATCCCACACATGCTCTATAGGGGATTAGTCGGGGGAGCGGGCCGGCCGTGGAAGAGTCTGAAAATAACGTAGGAAGTCTTGAGCAACTCTTGCTGTATGCGGCCGAGCATTATCTTGCTGGAAAATTGCCCCTAGGAGAACATTTAGGAAAGGTCCTACATGGGGTCGAAGAATATCATTAACGTAACATTGGCCGATTAAGTTTCAACGCATCACAATTAGATTGTACCAGCTATCGTAGGATATGGCCCCCCAGACCATTACACCAGCTGTACGGGTTTCGACATTGGGGTGCCAAGTTTCGACATTGTACAGATTCCCTGTATTTGTGTCGTTGCTCACCCTGTATTAGTTTAATTGTCTTGATTTTGAGATCAAGTGAGTCTCTCATCTGTATCATTATGTGTATTAAATTTCGTTTCAATCCGACGATTTCTTCTTAGGTCGCTATTTTCAATTTGCGTGAGTGTATATTATCACCGTCAAAAAGCTTGAAATAAATACTGAAATGAATTATTTACATAAAATGTTCTCTTGAGCTAAATATAATCCCACAAATAATTTAATGAACGATGCAATCAGTTTTGTTAAATTGTACTTGCACTATCAGAAAAACAGATGTACGAGTACTTCTTTGCGTAACTAATACAACAATCTTCATGATTTTTAAGCGAATACTCGAATCTTTAAAAAAAACTTTATTTGGTGAGCTCTTACCGATAAACGTAATCTTTGTGTTTTAAACGAGTAGTTGCGTACTAAACATATTTTTTGCTTTATTCTGCATTTTTCAAAATGAGAGAAAAGAATAAGTTGTCAATAAAACTTTTATCAAGACAGTTGTTTCTTACCTTTAAAAGGAGAATTTACGCAACTTAACAGAAATTCGCGGTTCTTTATCTATTTTAGAGATATTTTTAACGTATTCATAAGTTGAAACATTATTGAGCAAATACTTCACCCTACAAGGTAAATACTATTCTCAGTATTTTTAAAATTTTAATAGTTCTATTGTAAATAACCATATTATGGGCAATTTATCAAAGAAAAAAAACATTTATATTTATTAATAATGCTGCACACTAATCGTACCAATGTTTTCAACGTATATTACAAAATAGTTACATGAGGCTCTTATTTAAGAGCAAAAAAAATATGTGCGTACCGTTACTAATATTTTCTCCACTAATATTCTTCTTAATCCTATACAATAAACCATATTCATAATAAGTAAAAACCAAAAAGCAACGTCTAAAAGCACAAATAAGTCAAGTTAAAAATCGGCAAACATGTTTCAAAGGCATAAAGTCTCCTTCTTCTGTGCCAAGCAAGAAATAGAAAGAACCAAAGTACCGGGACAGTTTAAATAGAAAATTAGCAAAAGCTAGGCCAATCAGGTGTCAGCGTGTGCCGAGCCCGAATTTGGCGTTGCGTTATCAGAAAATTTAACAGCATGAAGTAAAATTGGCGAGATGTGTGGAACTGCAAAGAATTCGTTACAAATATTACTTACATTTTTGTGAACATAAAATGCTTCTAAGGAATCTAACTCGCCAACAGTTGAAGGTATGCAAATTCATAATACATCAAACTTTAGAACTCATTCATTAATTTTATTATACAAAAATAACTTAATAGGTTTTACAAAAGTCTATAAACTAGCATTAGAAAATTACCAACCAATATGAAAGAAGAATTGCCCCAAAAGAATATATTTGGGCAAGATATATTTAGCGCTCAAAGATTTTCTGAACAAGCACCATTTTTACCCAGTGACGAGGTAAGGGAAAATAGATCAACATAAGAGAGAAATCTTATCACGATATTTTAGTACATGGAACTATAGCTTCCAACGTCTAAAAATACCCATAGAGTGTTTGTATCCTCAAGATTCCTATCACGTAATGTGCTTCATATATGTCAATGGATAGAGAAGATATTTTCTTTGTATATCTGATGAATTTAATAAGCCATTTTATTTATGATATCATTCAACGTTTACAAACCCAATACAGGTATAAACTAATTATTACAAATTAGAGTAAAAATGAACAGATAGCAATATTTGAAGCTTAACCATAAACTGTTAAAGTAGGGGAAAGTGAGGCAAAGTGAAGTAGTTAAGATAACATATTGTTTTAAAATGAGCAAATTGGAAATTTTCTGAAAATCAGTGTATATATAGAAGAAATAATATATTCTATGATACAACTATCATTAAAATTGTATTTTTCATTTTAGGTTGTAATTTTTCAACTGCAAAAAATGTGAAAATTTTTCGCCTCAAAAAAAAACCATGGGGCAAAGTGAAAAATGTAATATTTTTGTAATTGAATATTTTCTATATGATGAGATTCGTGTGGCCCGTTTTTTCATTTAAACGTTACAAATAGGAAATCACAAGAAGGGATAATATGACAAATTTGGAACAAAATATTCCGAAATTCGTTTCTGAAAAACATGCATTTAATAAATAAGCATTAATTAATTTAAACAACAATTATTTTTTGTAATTTTCCTTTATGTTCCACGCGCTTTCCCATGTCATTTACAAAGGAGTATAATATTCTGAAATTTTCGTGTTCTAGCTAGCGAGAATTAATTCAATATGAGGGAAGAACATCGGGCAGAAATAAAGGTTGGCACCACTGTTCTTAATCATTTAATTTTTAAGCAAAGAACTTTTTGCGCCGCTCAGTTTGTTTAAAACAATAATCAATTAGTATTATTATTTTAAATTTCAGTTAATAGCCTTTTCCTTATAATATTTTATGCATTCAAGATGTTTATTTACAGAATTTATATTTTTTCCCCTTACGATATCGTTACGGCCGTTGAAATGATTGGATTTTAAATATTTGGTTTTAAACATAAAATTACTCAAAAATAACAATACAAAATGTTTACACAAAAAGTAAACCTTTAGCTGTAAAATGTACAGTAACCTTGAAAATTCGAATAAAAATTGGCAGAACTACAAATATTTGTTTTAAGTTTACTAAAAACATCGTTTATTAATTAATTTGTTTTTTTTTTTTTTTCTTTTTCTTTTTTTTTTTTTTTTTTTTTTTTGATGCAAGAATGAACACTACACTTTTAGTTAAGACGTTTATCATGTGTTAAACGGATTGAATGAAAAAAATTACTTTTACAAAAGGGAAACCTAATTCTGCTTAATGTTAGATACAACCAAAATATGCAATGCTATTAAAACCCTTTTTTAAATTAATTTATTTTTTTTTATCAATTGAGTTATTTTTTATTGATTATTTCCCTTTTTAATTATTTATTTATTTTGTTTTTACATACTCATTGTCTAACACTTCAGAAAACCAATCCCTCCGGAAAGGAACCTTTTTTTTTCAAGGATCAAGTAGCTTGCATTTACTGCTGAAAAATAATGACTACTACTTTGACGGCACATGACAGCTCGAAAGATAACATTAACTTCTTTTTTAGCCTACTTTCCCCTTAAAAATAAAAGAAAGACGAAAAAAGTATTAAAAGTGGCTTAATGCATCTAAAAAATATCTCTAAGTCCGAAAAAAAAGCCAAAAAGAAATAAAAAGGCAAAATGATTATCGAAAAATTAAAAATTTGAAAGTAGGTTATTGAGATGGGGAATTTGTGTGTCGGTCGGTCTGCCCCCCCCCCCCCCCCCAATAACTTTTGAATGAACATTCCGATTTGGACAAACTTTTTTTTGTTGGAAAGATCTCGGCGAGTACAGCTCATTCCCATATTTGATTTTTCGATTTGAACAATTTTTGGTTCAACTTTGAACCGTTCAAACAACCTGTCCCGCGATGCTAACTTTTGAGTGAACAGCCTGACTAGAACAAACTTTTTTTTGTTGGAAAGATCTTATCAAGGATACTTCATTACCATATCTACATTTCCGATTTAAACAATTTTTCGTTCAACATTGAACCGCTCAAGCAAGCTGTCATCGCTAATAACTTTTGAGTAAACAGTCCGATTTAAATAAACTTATTTTTTGTTCAAGGGATCTCAGCAAGGATACTTCATTACCGTATTTAAATTTTCAATTTGAACATTTCTTCGTTTAACATTGAAATGTTCAAGCAACCTCTCCCCACCTAATAACTTTTGAGTGAACCGTCCGAATGGAATAAACTTTTTTTTTTTTGTTGTTTGAAAGATCTCGGTGAGGCTTATTCCCACATTTCGCTTGTTGATTTGAACCACTTTTCGTTCAATATTGAACCGTTCAGAAAAAAGATTTAACATTAGCGTCTACGGGGAATTTAAGTTGAACGTTGATCCTTAACTTAAAGTCGGATCTAAATCAAACTAACTTTGTAAGAAAATGGTTTTGATAAATAATGTTTGTAAAGTACTTTTCTGAATAATCTTCTGTAAAGGACTCTGATTCCGACTCCGACTCCCCATACATGGCGGAAATGCAGTCTCAGAAAAAAATGACTGATTGTGCAGATGATTTTTTGTTTATTTATTCATTTGTTTTATTTTATTTATTTATTTATTAATTTTTTTTTTTGGCAAATTCGAGACATTATATTAACGGACGAGTTTTTTTTTTCGTTTTTTTTTCTTTGTTTGATAATATGTGTTTTTATGCTCTTTGTACTTTTATTTATTTATTTATTTATTTATTTATTTTTGAAAACGATTGGGGATTTTTTCTACGGAAGAACTGTAACAGTTACATTCTTTAAAAGGTGCGACAAAACTTTATTTATTCGTTCATTTACTTTTTACGTGTCTATTTCATCTAATGAGAGGGGTATATTTTGCTTTTAGAAAACAGCTTTAAGTGCTAAAAAGGTATGTTTGACATAATTTTCAGTCTCAGATAATCAAGAGAATAATGATCAGATGCTAGAATGCCGATGTCGATGCACGGGAAAGTAGGCTCGTTTAGTTCTTGATAGAACTTCTTGTTATTCTTTGATATCAGTATTTTACATTTTCGGTGCTTTGAAAATATATTTTTACATATAGTTTTAACTTGTAAAAACTTCTTAGTGGAAACTAAATGGAGAAACCTATAAAATAGGTCTCTTTAAAGTCCTGGGAATACCTCATCTTATTTGTTAAGTTAAAAAATCAATTTGGAGCCATTTTGGTTGTCATTAGCTTTATGTTTCAGTTTTCCGAAGTTTAGGCACATACAAGTTGAAACATTAAAAGTTGGATTTCTATAAATATATCTTAATGACATTTTATATTGGGAATATTTTGAAACATAAAGCAAATTGACAAAGCGAATTGGAGGAAAGATTTTAGATTTTTCATCATAAACAACTGAGAGTTTTTATTTAAATTGGTTTTACTTTGGTAAAAATTTAAAAAACAATATAACAAGTTCAACAGCAAAATGTGTTACCATCCATAAAAATGGGAGACAGTCTGCTTAAATATTTGAAGAGTTCTGTTCATTTAAGTTCAAATAATCAATATTCATCGCATGTATTTTATTCTGTATTCTACTGCACAACTATGTTATGTACTCGACCGCGCATGTAATATATTCTAATATTTAAGTTCACAATGGTGATTTCTAACGTTTAGTATATACCCAAAATAAACATTTTTGAATATGCAAATTTTTTTTTACATACACAGCTCGACATTGAAAATACAACACCAAGAAGGAGTGGTCAGAAATTCTTGCAAATTTTACCGTAGACGCACATCACAGAGTTATGCAAATGATATGAAATGCGCAGCTCTCCGACGCACGTGAAGTAAGATATAAGAGAATGAAGTTGAAAAATGGGCTATGTTCATGTTGGTTTTTCTGCCAGATTTATTATCAGAGAAATTTGGTTTTTGTCTCGAAGGATACGTGTGATAGGAGGAAATGCCACGCCGTCCTCAACGAAGAAACTTCCAGCATATAGACGACTTTACAAGGGGTATGGTGATCGGACTGAGAAGGGGAGGTTGGTCCATACGTCAAATTGCAGTTGATACCCACATGGATGCAAGCACTGTTCATCGGCTGTGTCGGAGATGATTGGAAAGAGGAAATGTAGCCACATTGAGGGGTGCAGGTGCAGCCAGAGTGACGTCAGACCGCTTGGATCGACGGATTCACCGACAAGCTGTGGCGAACCCGCAAGTCACTTGTACGTCGATTCTGCAGCACGTGCAAGGTACCCTGGATGTTCCTGTGTCGACCAGAACCATTTCCCGTCGACTGGTTGCACGTGGCCTGCAATCATGGCGCCCGCTAAAAAGACTGCCATTGACCTCACAGCACAGACTCCAACGTTTAGAATGGTGCCGGACCAGAGCGACGTGGATGGCAGAATGGCAAACCGTAGTGTTCTCAGATGAATCCCGCTTCTGTTTGTCCAGCGATAGTCATCGCATACGTGTGTGGCGTCGACGTGGAGAAAGATCGAATCCGGCAGTAACTGTGGAACGCCCCACAGCGCGACAACGTGGCATAATGGTTTGGGGCGCTATTACATACAATTCCGTATCACCTCTAGTTCGTATTCGGGGCACTATGACGGCCCAACGATATGTAGATAATGTACTGCTGCCGGTGGCAATCCCCTACCTTCAGGGTCTGCCAAGTGCAATTTTTCAACAGGGTAACGCCCGGCCTCACAGTGCTCGAATCAGCCAACATGCTCTACGAGGTGTACAGATGCTTTCCTGGCCACCATACTCTCCTGACTTGTTACCAATCGAACATGTGTGGGACATGATTGGACGCCGTTTGCAGAACCGGTCACTGCCTCGTTCAGAGGACAAACTGTGGCAAATGGTTAAAAGGGAATGGAGTGCCATCCCTCAGGACACCATCCGCAGGCTTATTGACTCCATGCCTAGACGTGTTTCTTCGTGCATCGCTGTCCGCGGTGGTCCTACTTCTTACTGAGCCGACGCCGTCCTCGCTCTAAATTTTGCTTTTTTATTTTGAAATAAATATCACTTATTGTTCCATGCTGTCTCTGTCTTCTTACCAAATTTCATCAATTTCTGACCACTCCTTCTTGGTGTTGCTTTTTCAATGTCGAGCAGTGTATTTTGAACTTATATTTTAATAATTTTGTAATTCGTGGTATTATCAGCGCAGAAAAGGGTAACACATCCCGTTTCTAACGTAGCATCTAAAAGTCTGCTATGTTCTTTCATATAAACTGGATTTACCTTCAATCCAAATGAGCCTCAAAGATCATTAATAGTGTAAATGTGCCTCAGACTATATTCAATGTTTGATTATCGGTAAAAATGAGAGATAGTATGCTTGAGTAATTGGAGAGCTCAGTTAATTTGAGTTAGAGTTATTGGTATTCTATTGCATGTGATGCATTAAATGTATACTTCAATAATATTTTTGTGACGATAATATCAGATCAGTGAAAATTAACACACTCTCTTACTAGCCTAGCCTCTAAAATTTTGGGCTATGTCCCTTCACAACAACCCTCATTTACAATCAATCAAAATGGCCACCTTGTCCGGTGGTCAGAGAAGTGTGAATCATTTGGGGAGACCCCGGCTTGAACCCCGTCTCGGGCATGTATATTCTTGCTTTTTCCTGTCATTGTTCTTTCTTTGTGTTGTTTTGAATGTGCTGTTTTGCTATGAATGGTTGCCTACCCTATAAATGGATCCTTATGACATGTGTGTACTGCAGAAGTCGGACTTTACACCAAATTAGCAAGTGAAGCAGCACATCCGAAATTGCCAACCTAACTAGTACAAGACAACAACAACAACAACAACCATCAATCAAAATAAACCTCGAAGATAATTGGTATTGCAAATGAAGGTCATAATAAATACAACGTTTGAACATCTGTGAACAATGAGAGATAGTTTGCTTAAAGCGCTCGGTTAATTTGAGTTCCAATAATTGGTACTTTACTGAATATAATGCATCTTACGATTTGGGTTTAACAATGGGGATTTTTAACCTTTAGGCATCCACAAAAATCTAAACTTTTTAATCTATACTTTTTTGACTATGCGAAAAACCTTTTCCCGTGCATTAAATATATATTTCAATAATGCTGTTTTAAATGTTACTATTAGACCATAGAAAAGTGACACATCACTTTTCTAACGTAGTGTCTAAAAGTTTGGGTTCTGTACATTCACGTAAACCACACTCACCCTCAATCAATAAGAACCTCGGAAAGCATTACTAGTGCAAATAAGCGACCAGAATATATCCAATGTTTGGACCGAAGCACTGAGAACGAAATTACATTACCGAGAGAGACATGGTACAAGGAATCCCTTTATAGCATATTATTGTAAGTGTTCATGGGTTGCTGAATCTAATTAAGTGGTCCTCTACCGCCTGCGAGAGCAGGAATCATGATCCTCGTTGCGATAATGTGTTGTATACTACTCATAACGAGAATATCTCAGTGAATGAAATTTTGCGTAAGCCGAATACATTAATCTGAGAAGAGCCCTGGACGGAGTATTGAGAGGGAGGTCGGGTTTGAATGGAGACTTTCCAGGATAGGCGATGTGTAGTGATAGGGTTCATTTAGAGAAGTATAAAGCAGGCAGCCTAACTGCAGACAGAAGGGCATGAAACAGAGCACAGAAGGGCATGAAAACGGGTCTCCAACGAATGGCTTCTACAGACTGAACAATTATCCCTATTTCTAATTACAGCATTAATACACACACATAAAAAAAACACATATATCAATGTAAAACATATTTTTAAATGCAGATTTCACAAAATTTCAACAGTGCTCGCAACACCACCAGGCAAACATGTAACCTGTTGAAAATGTAAGGATCATGTGGGGGGGGGGGGCATCGTGTATATCACTCTTAAAATCAGAGTTTGAGAAACATTTTTAGTTTGGAATTCTATACTGCCGTGCTAAGCGCAAAAGTGGTATCTGCTGTCGAGCTCAAACTGAGATGCAACTCTTTAAAGTTTTGCGCCACCATGTATTTGATTTTGATGACAGTTTTTCAGAATTTTTTTAAAAATATTTCCCATTCTCAAATGACCATATAATATTTAGGTAAAATAAGAGTCACCTGGTGGTGATAACTCAATTTTGTTAAAAAGTGCAGATACGACTTTTGCGCTTAGCACGGCAGTATAGCAGTAGTTTCCAAACTTTTTAGGCCACAGAATTCGTAGTGCCTCACATATATACTTAACCCATAAATGCCTGACATTTTTTTACCCAAAGATATTTCGTATACTGGTTACAAACAGTGTTTAATGGACAGGAAAAATAATTTAAAAAAATTAGGTAAAAAATAATTTTTTGATTAAGGAAAGAAAAATCGACCCTTAAAAGTTACGATAGACCCCAGAGGGTACATACTTTTTTTTTACTAAAATGTTTTTCTGCCTACGATATAGTACTTAAAAAGACATTTTATAGGAAGAAATAAAATCAGCAATTAACATAAACTGAAAAGCTGGGAATAACTTTGAAAACTTAGCTTTTTTTTTTTTCTTTTTTTTTTTAGATTGTGAACGATGTCATTTTTGATAAAGATCATATTAAAACTGCTACAGAACACACTTTATATTGGCTATGTGCTGCAATATGTTAATAACGAATTGAAACAATACCAAGCTACTAATTGAACACTATTATTTGGTTGAAATGTTCATTTTGGGGAAATTCAGACCCTTTTTTGGACCGTCCCTGAAAAGGGACGCTATGCATTGATGGGTTAAAAGAACCTCATTTTTCTTAAAATGACTTTTCAACAAAATGTTAAAGATATGAAAATAAAATGCTACTCAATCGCTCTCATATTTACTTTCTTCAGTGTGGAAAAAACTTGAGCTAGAGTTTCGCGGAGCACACTTTGGGAATCGCTGCCCTACGGTACCAATTCAGTTTAGTTTTCAAAAAATTAATATTTTTCTTTCTGCACTTAGCTTTTGGAAGTGAGTGCATTTTCTTCGCTTGCTGTCAACTAATTTCTCCATTACCAAGAAGCATTAAAATCTAGGCTTATTTAAAATTCGTTCATTATCACAGCAATATAGCCAAAAAGCATATCATTTTAATATGTAAATAAAATGTACAATTATGATACCAAAAACTCAGTTTTGATTAAACTGCGGCTTTGAAACAATACTGATGGATTGATTCCCGACGGAAACAATTGAATGGCATTTTCTCTATGTTGTTTAGTAAAAGTGCTCATGCATAGCGAAAAATTGAAAGAACAAATCTTTAAATAAAACTCTTTTGAAGAACTTGCGTAATTGTCTGTAATTTATGTGTGTAAAAATTCTGTGAAAAGTATATCCCATTAACGCACCCTTCAAAGAGTTTTCTCTCTTTCAGGGCGAAAACTCGGTGGCTTTCTTCTAATGTGATCATTTGCCGTATTATTTGAAATAGCTTTTTCTTTGAAGCTTGATAATGTGAGATGAAATATAGTCCCAGAAGAATATCAAAAGGATAAATTTTCCTTAAAAACAGACAAGAAATAGAGTTTTGTTTTTCAAAGAACTTTAGTTTTTCTGACATTTATTATAAAAGAAGGACTTTTTTAAATTAACGAATGCATTATTTTAAAGCAGTAAAATCAGTAAATAGTTTTGAAATCATTTTCTAAAAATATTATTTATTAATTTTGTAACTTCATGAGCGTATGCATTATGCAAACCTTGTTACGGTTTAGGAAGAAGAGTATTTAAAATTTTACGACCGACAAGCTTAACAACAATTCAAAATATAATTTTCTAGAAAAATATTTTCTAGGGAAATAGAAAAAATTGGAGATGATGAGTATGTTTAGGTAAAAGGTTCTTCAATCAGTTCGATATTAAATGCAGCAGTGCATTCCCTTCTATATAAAATTTACTGTAGATCTTTAATTTATATAGTCCATTTTCTATATCGCCACTCATTTTGTTTCTATTTAAAGTTAACGATCAAAAATGTTAGCTGATCTATAGGGTTAGAAACATTATTTTAATTTGTTGGATGAACCTATTCCGATTCATCAGTTATTATTAGTTTGTTCTCTTTACTCCAAAGCCATCACCGAATTCAAAGCAGTTAGTTCAAGCCAAAGGAATGTTTGCTTTGATTCGATAATTGACTGTTTACTTGAAGAGACCTAAGGATGTTAAAGTCATCATTCAGTTCTCAAGGCGTTCCTTAATCTTACTCAGCCACTATGTATTATTGATTTCTATGATATACTATGCAAATGAATCATCTGAAATATATTCCAGAATAAGTTATGCTAATTGTAATATTTCAAGCATAAGGCGTATTGCTACGAGCGTGTTTTCTTTAAAAGATTACATGAGGGCTATTTCATGCTCTCTAAGAAAATTTCGAAACGTTACAGATCATTTCTGGGTAACATTCCGATTTCGCAGGTTTCACTTACTTCCTGTGAAAATCAAGTTTCTTTGCAAAAATTTTTTCCGAATTAATACAGGCTGCATTAATATGGACTGTTGCGACAACATTTTGCGCTACTTAAGGCTCATCCAACGTCTTTATTAAATATAGCCTTCAGGTAAATTGCGGTTTGTCTAAATATACTTCGCCCCAAATAAAGGCATAAGCAGATTTTGGATATGATAGCTTTGCAAAGATATAAAGCAAAAAATACTGTTCAGGTATTTACTTACAATTGCTGCCTCAGCAGCTGCCTCCATATTTGCTAAGCTGCTCCAGGGACATTCCAGGGACATAATAAAGGAAGGTGCCCGATTTACTGCCGTAACATGACTGGATTTTATTGGAAAGGTTTCTAAATTCTTCAAGAAGATTACTAGCTTTTACCGTGAAAACCTTAATGGATTTTTTTACCGATATATTAATGAAAAGAATTATGCACACCAGCTGCCCATTACTTTCCAGGAACGTTCCGGAATTTTGTTGTACAGTGTGTAACACAATTGTACATAACGTATTAACTGTTTCGCAAAACTATACAAAATTTCCAAATATATCAAGTCCTTGTGTGAGTGTAAAAATGTCAGAAAATAGACAGTACTTCTATATAATGTATTTAAAGTTTAACAATTCCCAGAAACGAAAGTTAAACAGTATGTTTTGGTTCGGTAATGAATGTTTCGAATGGCATAGGTCCGTTGGAGTATTTCAGAATCACATGAGATAAGTCCATACATGGATATCTTCTCAAAATATGCTTTGTTGTAGCATTAAGATTTTATCGTTGTACACTGCGATGCAAGAGTTTAGACAAATGGCAAATATGTGAATAAAAGGAAAACTATTCTACAAATTGCTTTCAAATTTCTACTGCAGGTACACAATATGGTTCTAAATACGTGTATAGAGTTCTTAAAACTATAACTGGAATCAAATTTTTGGATATTATAAAAAC
>JAXGGA010011561.1:0-41982 GCA_038373865.1 Uloborus plumipes | reverse complement strand
CCTAAAAAAAAAACAGGTGTGAAACAAACTGTTTGTTTTTTTTGCTGAATGAGAAAAGACTTTTGTAGGTTTGTACGAAACATAATGTGGAAACAAAAAAAGAAAAGAAAATCTATCCAACCGCGCCATTGCATATCAGGTTTCCTATGCTATTCCTTGTAATTATGAGTAATAAAAAAATAAATAAATATTGACAAAAATAGACAGAGGACCTATTTTTCGCCAATTGCCAGCACGATAATCATAAATGAAGGGCAAATCATAGAATTTGATTGTTCTCGTATAGTAACAGAAAACAGGCTAGAGAAATATTATTGTATAAGATTTTAAATTACGATTTGCTGAGTTAAAATCAATGTTTTGTTTCCCGATTTTCACAACAACAGATCTGTAGCTCAGGATCTTGCAATGAGATTATATCACGCATTAATGGAAAAATGGATCAGAATTGTGCTGAAGAAAAAAACCCAATGAAAGGTTTTCCGCTCCCCGGATTCGGACTTAAACGCCGTTCCCATCATAAGCACGACGCTCCATCAACCGTGCTAGTCGCTTAGTTTCCCGATCCTATTAATTGAAATACTGCAAGGTCCAAATCTAAAGGTCTGCGGGGAGAAGGTCCACGCACAAAAGGTGTGAGGGAGGGACAGAAGGTCCAGCGGACATAAGATCCTCGGACAGAAGTTCTCCATTTTTGGACAGCTAAGACATAAGGTTCAGTTTTCTGAGGGTCCAATGATAGAGGCTGCGGTTTACATCCCTACCTCTCTGTAGCATAAAAAACATCCACTGGTAATTGTTATTGCGAGTTACTAAGACGTGTCAGCACCAGTAACGCGTAATAAAACTTTAAAATAATACAATTTCAATAACGATCAAAGCACATCAAAACATTTGCTTTAAAAAACGAATAAAAAAATAGATAAAAAAATGAAAGAAATAATCTAGCAAAGAAAAAGAAAAAAAAAAAAAAAACAGGATTCATAAACATGCGAGTGCGCCGCCTGTAACTGATTCTACTGACCCCTTTTGTTAATACCACAGCTTAATTGCTTTTCAAAAATAGATTGAATATTTAAATTCATTCACCATTTTACAGCATGATTTCAAAATTCTTACATATATTTGAGAGAAATTAAAGTTGCCATCGGGGGCTTATTCTATTATTCTTCTCGCACTCCATTTCATCAACACAACCTGCATAAACAGCCTTTCGCTAAAAACTTACTCCCCCCCTTCCGTGCTGAAATGCTCCCGTGACCCCCAAAATGTCCCCCCGTCTGAAAAGACAAGACTCTCGGCCTCTTCGAGCAACATGGCCCATCGTAAGGCGACGCCACCGCGTTGGCGACATATCGCCTCAACAACGGGTAAAACTCTTTTGACTAAAATTGTTTCGCCAAATGATCTCCTAAATGTTGGTTTTTCCCGTTTCAAATCTTTCACTGACTGCGGTCGAAAAATGAAAGCACTGATTTGTGTTGAAGTGTCTAGTCTTACGCGAAGCTATAGAGTCTTTGACCTAACCATGCTCAAATTAGTCTCCTAAGAACTCCACACACATCTCCCAGCGGTGCTACTATTGTTAGAAGCATTCCGAGAAGGCCCGTTTAGTCTGTGGAGTTAGCAACAAAAACAGCCGAAATATTTCACTTCCTGATACCAGTGTGAAATTTGGTACAGAGCTTATGTACATATATAAGAACAAAAAACCACCGGGAGACACTTGATCAGGGGTCATGAACTCCCGTGATGACGTCATCAAGATGGCCGCTTTTACAGGTAAATACGTTCGTTTAATTGCTTAAAACTCCATCATAGATGGAAATATTGCAAAACTTAAATGTATCATTTGAAAGCTCTTTGAAAGAGCTATTTAGAAAGATTTAACTTTTCTTTCTGAGGGCAAGGTCCCACCTTTGATGACGTCATCAAAATGGCCGCTTTTACAGGTAAATACCTTTGTTTAACTCCCCCTAAAACTCCATCAAAAATTTAAATATTTCAAAACTCAACTATATCATCTGAAAGCTCTTTAAAAGATCTATTTGGAAAGGTTTAATGTTTATTTCTGAGGTCAAGGGCCCACCTGTGATGACGTCATCAAATGGCCGCTCTTACATGTAAATACGTTCGTTTAACTGCTTAAAACTCGATCATAGATTGAAATATTGCAAAATTCAAATATATCATCTAAAAGCTCTTTAAAAGAGCTAGTTAGAAAGATGTAATTTTTCTTCCTAAAATCAAGGGCCCACCTGTGATGACGTCATCAAAATGGCCGCTTTTACAGATAAATGCTTTTGTTTAACTCCCCCTAAAACTCCATCATAGATTTAAATATTTCAAAATTCAAATATATCGTCTGAAAGCGCTTTAAAAGATCTATTTAGAAAGATTTAATTTATTTTTTGAGGTCAAGGGCCCATTTGTGATGACGTCATCAAAATGACCGCTTTTACAGGTAAATGGGCTCATGTAACTGTTTAAAACTCCATCATAGATTTAAATATTGCAAAACTGAAATATATCATCCAAAAGCGCTTTAAAAGAGCTATTTTATAGTGCTTGGTTTTATTTTCTAAGACAAATAGTTGAAAAGTTATAACAATTTTAAATTGAAAATGTATAACAAGCGTATTTACCTGTAAAAGCGGCCATTTGATGACGTCATCACAGGTGGACACTTGACCTTAGAAAGAAAAATTAAATCTTTCTAAATAGCTCTTTTAAAGAGCTTTCAGGTGATATATTTGAGTTTTGCAATATTTGAATCTATGGTGGAGTTTTAGGGGGAGTTAAACAAACGTATTTATCTGTAAAAGCGGCCATTTTGATGACGTCATCACAGGTGGGCCTTTGACTTTAGAAAGAAAAATTAAATCTTTCTCAATAGCTCTTTTAAAGAGCTTTCAGATAATATAGTTGAGTTTTGAAATATTTAAATTTGTGATGGAGTTTCAGGGGGAGTTAAACGAACGTATTTACCTGTAAAAGCGGCCATTTTGATGACGTCATCACAGGTGGGCCCTTGACCTCAGTAAGAAAAATTAAATATTTTCTATATAGATCTTTTAAAGCGCTTTCAGATGATATAGTTGAGTTTTGAAACATTTAAATCTATGAAGGAGTTTTAGGGGGAGTTAAACAATGTATTTACCTGTAAAAGCGGCCATTTTGATGACGTCATTACATGTGGGACCTTGACCTCAGAAAGAAAAATTAAATATTTCTAAATAGCTCTTTTAAAGAGCTTTCCGACGATATATTTGAGTTTTGCAATACTTCAATCTGTGATAGAGTTTTAAGCAGTTAAACAAACGTATTTACCTGTAAAAACGGCCATTTTGATGACGTCATCATAGGTGGGCCCTAGATCTCAGAAAGAAAAATTAAATCTTTCTCAATAGATCTTTTAAAGCGCTTTCAAATTATATAGTTGAGCTTTGCAATATTTAAATCTATGATGGAGTTTTAGGGGGAGTTAAACAAACGTATTTACCTGTAAAAGCGGCCATTTTGACGACGTCATCACAGGTGGGCCCTTGACCTTAGAAAGAAAAAATAAATCTTTCTAAATAGCTCTTTTAAAGAGCTTTCAGATGATATATTTGAGTTTTGCAATATTTGAATCTATGATGGAGTTTTAGGGGGAGTTAAACAAAAGTATTTACCTGTAAAAGCGGCCATTTTGATGACATCATCACAGGTGGGCCCTTGACCTTAGGAAGAAAAATTACATCTTTCTAAATAGCTCTTTTAAAGAGCTTTTAGATGATATACTTGAATTTTGCAATATTTCAATCTATGATCGAGTTTTAAGCAGTTAAACGAACGTATTTACATGTAAGAGCGGCCATTTGATGACGTCATCACAGGTGGGCCCTTGACCTCAGAAAGAAACATTAAACCTTTCCAAATATATCTTTTAAAGAGCTTTCAGATGATATAGTTGAGTTTTGAAATATTTAAATTTTTGATGGAGTTTTAGGGGGAGTTAAACAAAGGTATTTACCTGTAAAAGCGGCCATTTTGATGACGTCATCACAGGTGGGCCCTTGACCTTAGGAAGAAATATTACATCTTTCTAAATAGCTCTTTTAAAGAGCTTTTAGATGATATATTTGAATTTTGCAATATTTCAATCTATGATCAAGTTTTAAGCAGTTAAACGAACGTATTTACATGTAAGAGCGGCCATTTGATGACGTCATCACAGGTGGGCCCTTGACCTCAGAAAGAAACATTAAACCTTTCCAAATATATCTTTTAAAGAGCTTTCAGATGATATAGTTGAGTTTTGAAATATTTAAATTTTTGATAGAGTTTTAGGGGGAGTTAAACAAACGTATTTACCTGTAAAAGCGGCCATTTTGATGACGTCATCAAAGGTGGGACCTTGACCTCAGAAAGAAAAATTAAATCTTTCTAAATAGCTCCTTCAAAGAGCTTTCAAATGATACATTTAAGTTTTGCAATATTTCCATCTATGATGGAGTTTTAAGCAATTAAACGAACGTATTTACCTGTAAAAGCGGCCATCTTGATGACGTCATCACGGGAGTTCATGACCCCTGATCAAGTGTCTCCCTGTGGTTTTTTGTTCTTATATATGTACAAAAGCTCTGTACCAAATTTCACACTGGTATCCGGAAGTGAAATATTTCGGCTGTTTTTGTCGCTAACTCCACAGACTAAACGGGCCTTCTCGGAATGCTTCTAACAATAGTAGCACCGCTGGGAGATGTGTGTGGAGTTCTTAGGAGACTAATTTGAGCATGGTTAGGTTACCACCGCATCAGGTTTCCCAGTTTATTTTCTTCGGTCGCAATTTGGCTAATTTTCTAAAAGATTTTGGATACTACATGTAGTCTTCTCGTAAACAATATAATTCTTAAAAATAAATAAAAAAATAAACATAAAAATGAACATTTAGCTTTTTTTCAACATACTAAATGAAATCCTTGGCCTGAAAAACATATAATTTGATATAAAAACCTCTTTTGTGTGAGTTAAATTGCAAAAGCAGTAGCATAGGCCGCCATTTTGAAAAACGCCGCCATCTTGGATTAAAACGGATTTTGAAAGTGCCTCTGGGTCTTAATTTCATTGTATAGCCATTAGCAACATTCCTACCAAGTGGCATCTTCTTATCACGATTTGCAGTATTCCATTGATTTTTAACAGTTAGCTCCCGGACTACAGCAAAAACATATCCACATGCTTGAAATGCATCACTGAGAAGGGAGGACAATTGACCCCCTTCTTAAATGACTGGCCTAAATGACACGTCATTTCCTTTTTAATTTTTTTTTTCTTCAAGAAAAATAATTTTAATTATATGGCTGAGAGGAAAGTATGTAATCAGCTCTCCATATTTTAATTGAAAAATATAGTAAACTAAGATTCTGGGGAAATTATTTTTCTCAAGTTTAAACAATTTTCTTAAATCAAATTTGCATGAGTAAGCAACAACCTTAAACCAAGGAAGGCATTAAAATATGTTGCATTATAAGTTATCTAGATTTCAATAGTAACATTCATTTGCTGCTCTTAAGCAAGAAAAATATTAAAATTTCTTCACAGCGAAAAAGAGATGAATAAATAAATTTGATTTTCTTATTAAAATTGCATTGGAAATCATATTTTGTAATTACTGAAAGAATAGATATAATTTTAAGATAACTTTTATTACCTTCACGATGTGCACTGTTATCATCATCTTCGGGAAATCCTAAGTTTAGAGGTTCTTCACTATCAGGTTTCTTCTCAGGAAGATTTTCTTCAGAAACCTAAAATAAAACCAAACACTGAAAAAACTGAAGAATTATTTGAGTTACTTCCTAAAAATACCATATACTCTTTCAGTACATTGTTTGTTTGTCATATATAATGTGTTCAAAATTGAATTAATGCTATTGTAGGCAAGCTTCATATTTGTATTCTTCCCCAAAGACAGTTTCAAATAGAGCTTTTGATTTTTTAAGCTTTAAATACAACACATGGGTGCAAGTTTAGTGATGTGTTCAAGACGGAGAATATTTTGAGCCCCCTCCCCCAAGCTACTTGATTTTTTTTTTTTTTTGCAATTTTTGAATATTTGTGTTGTTGCTTAATGTGATTGTTTTATTTTTATTTTTTCGTAACAATGTGAGCCTTCTTTTAGGTGAAGCATTTCGTTATGTGTGCATGGTGTCACAGGTTTTCTACATCGCATCGTGGCTCCGAAAACGTAAAATTGAATGAATGTCAATAATACGGGAGGCTCTGCCGGAGTTTTTGAAAAAAAATTGCCAAAATACCGTATGTACTCGCGTATAAGTTGAGAAATTTAGTCCAAAAAATGAAGTATAAAGTTAGGGGGTCGACTTATACGCGGGGCAGAATTTCAGAAAAATTTTCCCGAAAAACTCTTGGAAAAAAAAACACTCAAAAACGATAAGATTTTTTCCATTCAATATTACTGTTTTAAACAGACGCTAAAAAAGTGTAAATACTCAAACATTCTTCTGCATTTTTGCATGGTTTTATTGTGAAATAAAGAATAAATAATTACAATAAAAACAAGACTGACGGCGCGAAAATTGCGGGTATTGCCGCATTCGCGAATTTTCCGATTGATGGTGTTTATATTTTTAAAACAGAATATGATACGGCTAAATCGCAAAATTTTATTGGTAATAATGCAAAATAAAAGCAACAGATAGTAAAAATTGTAACCGCAAAATCGAACCCTTACGAAAACAGTGATCGTAAAATCGAATCCTTTACAAAAATCGCGATCTCAAAAATGAACCCTTTTTCTGAAGAAGAATAACAATCGTGCTATTTTCAACACAAGAATGCTCACTGCATTTCATTTTCAAGGTAGTTTTCCCAGGAGTTTGTGTGCATCTTCCGCAAATTTAGACGATTTTCAATGATGTCAGGATTGGTTGTGCTCTCCGGAAATGGCTTTCATGAAGAAGAAATATTTTTAACTTGGTACTTCTTTAGAATATTTATTAATTTTTAAAAGAAACACAAGAGGAACTGAAGATTTTCCCATTCAGGTGATGATTTTTTGGAAAAATTCACATTGAGTATAGATTTTTTAACCCCTCCCGCCCAGGGGGGGAATTCGAAATGTCACGCCCGCTTCAATTTTGAAGACATTTCCGAAACTCTTTCCCACACCTACTGCCTAATATGTTTCCAAAACTTCTCTTTTGGAATTATTTTGTAAGAGCCCCCCCCCCCCCCATATTACTAACGATGACATAAGTATTTTTAAATTTGCAGAGGAGAAATCCCGAATCATCACAAAGTGCGCCGACTTTAAAAAAAAATTAGCATTTTTACGAATCTGTTTTAGAATTTTTTTTAGAGCTTTGCTCCCCCCCCCCCCTCCCCAGCACCAAATTTTCGAAACTTTGTAAAACTTCGGAAGCGAAAATTTACGGGCTTTCTATGGAAAGAGCAGCGTTTTTTCAAACATACTATTTTTTCGTTTCTTTCCTTCTCCCAGCCCTTTGTTTTGGTCAATTTTTAACAGTAACATGTTAAAAATGCAGGAGCAGTTGTCCATCGTTATTTCACATCGGCTGTAGATTTAACCCAAAATCCGATTTTTGTTGCTTCTTCAAAGTCATGTGCTCTGCTCCTGTTGCGTAGACATTTCATCTTCCCGTCAGCTTACACACTGGGCTCCTGCAGATGATGTCACTTAGTCACCGCTAAACACATGGTTTTCATTTATATGCATGTTAAGTTGAGGGGGGGGGTCACAAATGAATAACGCTACGAGAAAAGATGATCGAATATTGCGATAAAAGATAATAAATTTTCAAATAGAGACAGAAGAAGCTTGATTAAAAACAGAAAATAGTGAGCAACTCCAGGTCTACATCAATCAGGTTCAGTTATAGTACGGCAGTAACAGCATAGCTACTTAAAAGAAGTTTCACTGCTCTGCTTGATGCTGAAAGCCACGCCTCCAAAACTGGTTCACGGCAGCACGTTGCATAACAAAACGAAAACTGTGAAAAGTTCAGAGTTCGCGAGATTCGGCAAGGGAAGATATAAATCAAATATATTTACAGCATTGATGTTAAAATGCGTGGATGGATTGGTATAATGATTGCTATTTATGAATTTGATTGTTTTTAAACATTGAGAAAACCAATTTCTTATAAATTAAAAACTGAAGAAGTCATTAAATTTCCTTTCCGTCCCGAGCTCCGTCTCGCCAATTTCGCCAAGACGGAAATCCGTCTTGAGACGGAAGGTCTTGCATCCATGGGGTGACAACGAAGTTAAAAAAAAAGTAACTGAGGCCAAGAAATCAAATGAGCTAAGTACCAAAAGAAGAAAATATTTTTTTCCAGAAAAATGTCCTAAAGACCAAGCTAAACCAGGTGGAGAATGCTCAAGAATTTGCTGAAAGATCAAGCTAGTAGCACATATCATCAAGGGAAATGGAGAGAGTTCTAAGTGGTATCAAGATTGCAGATTAGATACCTGGCATTTTGACTTCAAACCCAAAGGAGTGAACCACAGAGGATGTAATAAGTATCAGATGCGAGTAATTTTCATTTTTCAGCTCTCCTGACAATATATTTTTCTTTAAGGTGTGCAGCATGAAAATAATTATAACAAATAATTCAATGCTACAAAACTCAGAGGAGAAAGAAAGACTCTTCAATAATAGAATTGATAAAAAACTAAACTGATCCTGTTGTCTACAGTTAAAAAATGTAGGAGAAAATACTTGAAATAGGTATAAAGGATATTTTTAAACCTGAAGTCTCTTGGTTCAATTTTATGCAAAGTTTGAGAAAAAGTTTTAGCTTTCAGACAAAAAGGATTTTTTAAAGCTTTAAAATTTGCATGAATCACTATATTTGAAAATTTTCCTGAATAAATGATATTTTCATCTTGAAAGCAAAATGTGAATCCAGCTTCCCAAGAAGCAGAGTATTTAAAAAGTTAAACAACCATAAATACAATAAACTAAATAGAAACAAGCATGGAAATTGCCCTATTGACCATGACTTCTTGTACTGTAAAGGATAAACAATTTAATCAAACTAGTATTTGCATGCTCAACTCACTTCATCTATATATACTTCTTCTTGTTCCTTTAAAGTTTTGAACTTAAAGTCCTCATTAAACTTCACAGAAGTTTTCTCTTCAACTTTTCCTAAAATGAAAACATATACGCTAAATCATAAACTATATCATAATATATATATATATGTCTTCATTTAGAAAATATCTTTTTAGTTATACAGACACAAAAGCATCAACTGATAATTCAGACCACCAAAAGTAAATATAATTTAACTTAAAACATATAACCCCTTTTTTAAGTTAAGACTAAGAAACCTGAAAGTACAAAGTGAAAAAACATACTTTCACAAGATTTTGTTTAACATGCTATTTTATTCACTGATTTACGATATAAGTCTAGCAACAAATTTAACATTTCAAGCATTTTTTCTAAAAAGCAAAATAACATATTTACTACAAATAGTTCTGTACCTCAGAACCAGACTGACGTAAGTCCATCTTCGTTATTTTTCGGTAGAGGGGAAAAATGATTGTCGAATACATCGTTTTTCCCCTCTACCGAAAAATGACGAAAATGGACTTACGTTAGTCTGGTTCTGAGGTACAGATTTGTTTCTCTACCATTATAAATTAAGAGAAATGATAGATGAATGCTCATTTATAGCACTGTACTAACGCCATGCATACTTTTTTCTACTTGAATGGGAATAAAAGCTAAAAATCAGTTTAAAATATGTGATTTAAATGTAGAACTCTGTTTTGAAAATTTAAAGAAATACCAATTTTTACAAAAGGCATTTTTTATAATTTTATTCCATGCTGAGCTTATTCTCATTTTTTGACTAAAAATATTCAAAAAATAAACTATAAAAAAACAATTTCAATTAATGGTGGAAAGTATAAAACAGACTTAATTCATTAGATGAAATATTTCTAAAAGAGAAATGATCACTCCATATGCTAAACACTACCCAGTCCCAAGGCCAGCCTTTCAACTCTAGCCTTATTGATCTGTGAAGTTTTACACATTAATTGTTTTTGACAAAAACTTCTTACTTCATAAGAAACAAAATTTGATTAACATGTTTTTTCTGAGAAAAAAAAAAAAACTCAAGTATTTAATACAGTGCTTTCTAATTTATTTATTTTTTAAGGATGTTTTAGGAATATGCATTTCAAAAAGTTTTTAAATAACACACATCAAAGTATAATGCAAATGCACTCTGAAAATATCAATAAAATATTAGGAACAAAAATTAATCTTTTTTTGACTGAATAGTGATACTACACTTCTCATATTTATGAGTGTAAAAAAAATAAAAAATATTAATAATGAGGAGATATTCTTGTTTTTGGAAGTTTTAGAGATAACTGCAAAACTTGGGAAATGCTCTGCATTTCTCAGAGTTGGTAGCTATGATAAAGAGAAATTACCTTACACTTATTTTCCGAAAAAAATACAATAATAATGAATAAAAACTAGTTAGAATTTCACTGCAATGAAAATATTCATTTCAATATCATAATTATTATACAGAAAACAATTCACATACCTGGTGGCTCAGGTTCGTAAGATAAATCTGATGTAACAAAATTTGCTGGGAAAAGACCTTGCCGTCCATGACTTTCTCCTTTCCACCAATTAGTATCGCTATCGTCTAAAACCAATACAATTTCACCAGCTTTTAATGAGAGCTCGTCTTCATACTCGTCAGCTTCAAAATCATAGAGGGCTCTTACTTTTCGAGGCTCCTTTGGTTTAGACAAAGTACTAGAATTTGATATAGCCTGGGCAACAGGGTACAATGAGCTGCTTCCTTTTGGCGAGGAGCCGGGTTCTTTTAGAGAAAGCTCTATTGCTATAAACAAAAATGTCGGTAAATTAAGGATGTTTTCCTCTATATTCAATTACTTGAACATAAGATTATGTTTTATACATGATACAGCTCCAATATAATACATAAGAATAACTAAAAGAAGCATAGCATTTCTTAAATGAATCGAGA
Source organism: Uloborus plumipes (assembly GCA_038373865.1). NCBI lineage: Eukaryota > Metazoa > Arthropoda > Arachnida > Araneae > Uloboridae > Uloborus > Uloborus plumipes. Next base: position 30,925 of record JAXGGA010011561.1, on the reverse strand, counting down.
TCTGTAAAAAAAAGAGACAAATAAGAAAATTACAGGCATTCACAATAAGTTAAAAAGTTGATAAGAACTTTGGATAATTTTTAGTACGGCTGCAGAGTTGGAGGGAGAATGACCAACTGTTAAATTTTTAGAGATTTTGACTCGTGTCTAATTTATCCCAAAATTAGACCAATCCTGCAGCTTTTGTTCTTACGCTCTTATAGGCAATGTCGTTTTACTATGACTCGTAAGAATAAAAAAATATGTATATAAAACATCAACATAAGTTCTACTCCCCAAAAATGAAACTGTAACCCAATTAAGCAAGGAATGCATTTAACATTTTATGTAAATCAAAAACTACAATGAAAAAAAAAAGAAAAAAGACAAAATTGAGGCAGTGGGGATAAGGTTGGCTTTTTGCCAGCAGAAACCAGTTTTTGCTGTGCCAGAGGTACAAACTGGTTATAAACGGTAGAAACTGACAAAAAATTGCAGAAAATAAAAAAAAACGTCTTTAATAACTTGACTTTATCAAAGGTCATTTTGTAATTATTAAACTAAAAATATAACTTCATTTCATCATTTAATAAACTAGATATAATAAAAATTATTTGTTAATTAATTTATTGTAAAAATTCAATTACCAGGCTGAAATTTTTGAAGCAGAGTGAAATTTATCATTACATTGAAATTGCTATGCATTACAAGCTTTAACCTTGTAATCTTGTAACTAACAAACTTAAGTTTGTTACGTGTAAATATATTTTGTTTCCATTTAAATGTAATGGCTAGAATATCAAATACCCATATAAAATAAATACTTTATCTTAGCTTTTTATTTTATTAAACTCTGAAACTCAAAAACTGGTCATGTAACTCTTGACTTAACTGAATGAAAATACTTTCAAACAGTTTCTGACTTGTCCATTGATATAGGCGGCTGGTGTACCAAGAAAGTAGGGGGTCAAAAGAAATAAGGGGGGGGGGAGAGAAGGCAACCTCTCTGAAGTTTTCTTTTTGAAAATTTGGCTATCTTATGGTATTTTAACAATACTAATTAAGCGACCTCTAAAAAATTCAGAATTAGGCTACAAAAATCAACCAGGCTCTCTAACATAGACATTCTCCTTCACAATTAAAAATTTCATTCTTATGAAATAAGAAATTATAGCTAAAAAAGACTAAAAAATATGCTTTTAGAGTTAATCAAACTATAAAGCTTTAAACTATGATGTACTATAAGTTTAAATGTACTTATAAAATACATCAGCATGTAATATAGTTTAGCCTTTAGTCTTAGTAATAGTATTAAATGTATTACTTTTATATGAATTTTATCTTTTATTCAGAGTTACATACAAACCCACAAGTGAAACTAATAAGAGCGTATTAAAAAGCTCGAATTTCAACTTTTTATTTGATGAAATAAGTTAAGCCACTCAGTAAAAATCCTTTTTCACCCAATTATTATTTTTTAACCGTGAAAAGTGAGTACAGGGAGGTAGTCCCCCCCTCCTGTACGAACCGCCTATGTTTTTTGACAGTGATTAGGCTTGAGAGAATCTTCACAACTTTCTCCTTGGTGCACAATAAATTGAGAAATTGTTCAGGCTTCGAAATAACATCCAAACTTGTTAACTTGTATTTTGTTATAGACTACTGCAGAGTGCAAACAATGTAACATTTGGTTTAGAATAGCAATAATATTGTAAATAAATTGTACTCTAATTAACAATTAATCATATTTCCTATGATTATGTCCTCAATTGTATGTCAGTAATCATTCGTAAGCCATTTTTTGAGGTTCTGCCATAAAAATGACGGAAAGGGGTTTCTGCCACGCTGGTTTTAACGGGTTTTTACCGCTTTTGGTAAGAAACCTGCCAACCCTGAGTCTGGGGAGCAAAAGGATGTAAGCAGAATTTTTATAAAAGTTTTGCACAAAACACGTGCAAGGTTCAAACCCTCAGTAGGTTGTCATTGAAAAGTTTTTCCAAATTATGTTAGCATCTGTCAAGATTACTAGTACCATGTCTTGCCCTAAATATAAGAGGTTTTTTCAATAATTTGTGCGAATAATTTCCAAATTTTTACTTTTGCCACTTACACCCCTTTGCTTCTACATGCTTCAATTGTGTGATAAATGGAATAAAGATGAAGTAAAACCTTTTGCTAGGTCCTCCTCTTCTTTACTAGTCATAGCACTTGGCTCCTTCCTTTGCATTTGCAATTTAGCTGAAGAAATCTATAAACGTAAAAGAAAATTAATTATGAATACCTTTTTTGTGCAGAAAATATTTAGAAACTATTGAGAGAAGTACATAAATTTAATATTCCAAAAGAGTCAATCAGCAATAGACTTGGACCACTACATTAAATAATTGTACTTACTGTATCGGATAATGTAGCAATATCCACTTTTTCATTTTTGATTTGGTGGTATAACGAAGGTATTAAGCTGAAAGATAAATTATGAAACCTTAATGAAGTTTATTTTACATATTTTTCCTAAGTCAATATCAACTTTGAATTTCAACAATGCAAAAAAAAACTATGCATTTTTTAATACAATGATTACTTTCCCCTACCTACTTGTAAATAGTGTTTGTTGCAAATCTTGGGAAAAGAGGGGAAGACTACCGAAAGTCAAAAGCTTTAAATGAGTTTTAATGACCATACGTACACCTACAAATATTTAAATTGCTTGAAATATAGTCAAGTCTTGATAGCTCGAAGTTCCAAGTGAACGGCTAAAAGTTAGGAGGTATAGGAAGTTCCCACCGTCTTCTAGGGGGGAACAACTAAAACTTTGAGATAAAGGGATATTCTAGTAATAAGGCTTTGACTTAACCAAACTCAAATGTAGTATTAGAAGTGAAAAACTAAATGACACTGAACAAAAAATTCAAGTTTTCAGAGCACTTTTCTACTGATCAAATTAAGAAAGTATGCATATATTGCTTGGCTAAGATTCAACTATAGATTAAAAATATCTAAATCATTACAGATTGTTTATAGAAGTAATAATTTTATTATTCCAGCACAGCTTATAAGTTGACATATTTGAATGAGCATAAAGCATTTTCAATAACCCAGTTTCAAAGTATAGTGTTTAGAGAGAGTAGTGCGCATTTCGCAACTGCTTTCAACGGCAAAACTGAGAATAAAGCTGTGGAAATCCGCTAGAGGGCAGTGCACGTTAGTAGGCACAGGCACGTTAGTTTACTCAGAGTTTAACATTAGTAGATTGGGGATTCAGCTTCTAGTTCTGCATTGATGTTGTTCCAGTGCAATTCGTGAACACTTTATGGAGCTTTGATAGCTTTTAATGGAGACATCGAAATTGTGCAAAAACTTCACCTTATTTCATAATACGGTACAAAAGTGGATATGGATCATGCAAAGAAAACGTTTCTCTTTCCTGAACTTTTAAAGATGAGGAAAAACTTAAGAAATGGAACACTTGAACTCCCTTTAAATATTTCAATAGTGTAGGCTACAGCATTCCATCCCCCACTTTCTTGAGACCTCTGCAGCTATTACAATAAGTTACTGGAATAGTTGGTTTATCGAGATGACCAATAGCTCTTCAATATTGCGGATCTAAAATGCAGATTTAGCCATAGGTGTCCCCCCAAAAATGATAGCCCTCTCAATTCTATGAAGCATATGAAAGATTCTCCCTGCTTTTTTTTTCTTTGAACAAGGGGGACCATTTTATGAAAAAAAAAAAAAAGATCCCTCAATAATGAAATTAAAAAAAATTTTATTGCCTCTAAACATTTCTTGATATAGTCTGCACCATGATGCCCCTCGCCCCCTCGGGCATAGCTACTTTAGCTTCAGCAATAATAATTAGAATAAGTTGCTGGAATATGGACAATGGCTTTTCTTTACAACAGATCCTAATACGCAGATGGTTAAGCTATGGGAGCCCCAAAGTGCGATGGCACAACTTTTCTCCAATCTTTACGGGCCACGGCCCAGAAATGGGATCTCCGAATAATAAGACTAAAATCCTTTTAAAGAATTCTTTCAAAACATTTTGATGTAATAAACTGTTCTATGACACCCTCCTCTCCCCCAAACGGGCACCCTGCATTAACATTTATGATTGGAATAAATTAAAGAAAATATTTATAATGGGATGGCTCATAGACTTTCTTATTGCAGATCGATTAGCTATGGTTCGCCCCTCCACAAGAGCAATTGCCAACTTTTCCTAAATTTTACAGAGCATAATCTAGGCGTCACGATGGCAATTAGGGTAAGTTTCTAGGCATCAAAACGAAGAACTTGGGTGCCATTTTAAATGAATCAAACACCAACAGAAATTTTTTTTTAAATCATTAAACAAACTGCCAATATGCACTGCTGTTTGCTACAAAAAAAATTCTGCCAAAAAAGCATATTCGTAAAATGTACAAAAGAAAATTATTTTTTAAAAACAAAATTGATAGCACTTGAAAATTACTTTTACAAATTTATCTTTCGGGCCAATTACTCATCTTAATCACAATGATATAATTAGGAAAAGAAAGCTTCAATGTGATCATCAAATTTGAAATTTATGGTTGGAAATTGAGGCGTCAAAAAAAAAAAAAAAAAAAGTTTTGGTAAAGATCACTTGTTTCTAAAACTGACTAGGATATGATTGAAAGAAGTGATGTACTGATCTGAAACATATAACTGCAGATTTTTAAACCTATGCCCCTGTTGTGGCAGCTTTCAGTTCTACACATTAAAGCTGCTTTTATTTTTTTAAGGCTTAAAATATTCACCATTAGTAATTTTCACTTTTTGAAAATGTAATTAAAATTGTTGTTATTTATCAAATGAAAATTCAAATTATTATTTCATTATTTTTAGCACATAATCATTTAATGATAATTTAAGTATTTAGACAGACAAAATCAGATAAAATTTCTTTTCTGTGTTAATATGGCAGAAGCTTATTTGCTTCATTAATAGAAGAAAAATTCCTTGAGTTTTACAACTGTGGAAAAAGGGAAAAAAGAAAGTTTGAAAGAAAGGAAGAAAACTAAAACTATTCATATATTTTATATGCAATACCAACCTTAGTTGAGGATCATTTTTGAAATCCTCACTCCATTTTTTCATTAGGTCCTTTAACTTCTCTATAACTTTCGGATGAGCCTATAATGAGAAAAATAAATACATGTAGTATGTCTAAAGAAAAATAAAAGAGTTACAAGTAAGAAAAAAACAAAGAAAAAGAAAGAAAAAACTTACTTTGTTCATTATTTTTTTAATTTCGACTTCAAAATCTCTAGAACAAACTTCCAAGTGGAAACTCCGTCCACAGTTCTTTATACATGAATCTAAAAGCTAAATTAAAAAATTTAACGTTACTTAAAAGATGAAGAAAACTAAGTTATCAATTAATAAACATTTCCTGACTTGCTTGTGACCAAAGTTACTGATGACAGGTACCCAAACCCATTTTTGCTTTAACTGCATTCATATGAGTTTGTGGCAAAAACTAATACAAACTTTTAAAAGTACTATAATGTGTAAAATATATCCAAATAAATTAATTCCCCTAACATTAAATAAATAGGAAGCAGTAAATGCTATCATTCAGTTTTTATTAAAGTAGAAAAGTTTATTTAAAAATGAACTTTAAAAATACAATTTCTATTCTTCACAAAAGGATGTGGACAAAGGTAGCTTTGAATCATTATCTGTCCGACTTTGTAAATATAGTTCTGAAAATCTAAAAATATTACTTATCAAGTAATTTTTTGCTATATTATAACAATATAAGATGGCATTGCAGCAGCCAATGAAATAGTTGAAACTTCACAACACAGAAAATTTAGGCAGAATTTCATAATCACTAGTTAAAGTTTTTAGCAAAGGCTATAAAATACACTAAATGCTATAGTCTGCAATAGATCTATGAGCGTGGGAGTGTCCCACGGTCAAGAAATCCAAATGCACACTGCCAAGAAACTAACTGCCCGCGCCAAGAAAACTGAATATCCGAAGCTTATGAAATATATGGAACAGCGAACTTAAAAAGGTGGACAAATTTATTTACATGACAGAACAAGTCAAGGTTTTCACCCCCTCTGTATCTCAGCTCCATAACAGATAATCAAGGTTCATTTTTGGCAATACTTAATCTCTAGCGGCGTAACATAAATGCAAAATTCCCTGGGACCATCCAGGAGGAGGGGTAGCCGTAAATTAGAAATTGGCTTTTGTTTGCGGGATTCATCGCGTTCTCTATGTCAGGGCCTATTGGAAATTGGTTCAAGTTGAGTCACCACATGAAATATCGGAACCACCCTTGGTCATGGGCTACCAGGCACAGATGGAAACTCGGATTGAGTATTTGAAGTTTTCAACATTTTGCTCAACTACAACATTTCCTTAGTGCATCAAGTGGTTGTGCATAAGGTCTCATTTGACCCTCCTCTTCCTCCCCCCCCCTCCCCCTCATTCTTATCATCCGTATCTACGGCCCGAGGGTCCTATGGCCGTTAAATTTTTTCTGTATAAAATAATTCTGGGGGAGGCCATTGGTGAGGAGGCATTATAATACCAAATTTTTCCCCAAGGTCAACGTAGGCCGGAGTAATTTACTTCTGGAAAATCATTTAGTTCTCAAATTTTTAGCAACTTGTGTGCAACTGTGTTGTGCATCGAAACCAAAATGATTGCTCATGAGGCCACTAAAAAAAAAAAAATTGAGGGGACTTTCCGATGCTGGTGTTTTCACCCCTTCTTTTGGAGCCTGGTCTGAGGATGAACTTCTGGAAAGACTTCGTCAAAAGGGTCTGCACTGTATAGGCTATGCAGACGACATAACTCTGGTTTTAAGGGACAAGTTCTACGACGCGGTCTGCAACCTTATGGGAACAGCCCTCAAGTCTATTGAAAGCTGGTGTAGTGAAGTGGGTCTCACTGTGAATCCTAGCAAAACGCACTTGATTCTCTTCACCAGGAAACGGCTGAAGGATTTTTGCAAGATTGAGTTCTTTGACTCTCCCCTTGCCTATTCTAGTGAAGTCAAGTACTTGGGTGTGATATTTGACAGAACTTTAAACTGGAATTCGCACCTCAAGCTTATCACTGACAAGGCCAAAAGGATCTTCTGGTCCTGTAGACGCGCCATCGGCAGCAATTGCGGTTTTTCACCAAAAATTGCCCACTGGGTTTACATCAGGGTAATCGTACCCACAGTAACTTATGGGGCCATTGCTTGGTGGGGTAAGACCCGCAATGTAACTACTGAGAGCAGTCTCACCACCTTACAAAGGATGGCTACCATTGCAATTACTAGTGCAATGAGAACTACTCCCTCTCAAAGCCTAGAACTTCTTCTAGGTCTACTTCCACTTCAAACAAGTGGAACTGGAAGCAATTACCAGTTCATATCGCCTAAACCTCCTAGTTCTCTGGAAGACCCCTCGCCACTCGTCTCTTTATGACAAACTTTGTATAGAGGCCGTCAAGCATCCCTACTTTTTGATGCCAAGCGACTGGTTGTTAAAACATATTAGTTTCAATGCAAATTATACCATTGTGTTTCCCTCCAGAGAACAATGGAAGGATGCTCCGAAGCTTGTCGGTAATGCCAATGAGATTTGGTTCACTGACGGTTCTAAGACCTCTTCTGGTACTGACTCTGGTGTTTTTTGCAGCAGCAGCAAAACAAAGCTTTTCTTTTCGCTTGGGAAGCTAGCTACGGTTTACCAGGCTGAAGTTCTAGCTATCCTGGCATGTGTAACCAATTGCCTTGAACGTGACTTAACTGGTAAGGTTTTAAAAATTTTCTCTGATAGTCAAGCCGCCTTAAAAGCCCTCAGTAGCTATTGCTTTACTACCAAGTCAGTTTGGGATTGCCACAATGCACTGGTAAGGCTCGCCAGCAAGAACAAGGTTACTCTCTACTGGGTCCCTGGCCAGCGTAACATTGATGGAAACGTAGTTGCTGATCAGCTTGTCAAATTGGGCTCCAACACGCCATTCGTGAGTCCTGAACCTGCTCTTGGTTTGCTCTATAACAAAGTCAGGAATCCTATAAGAAACCTGCTTATGAATGACTCATATGCCAGGTGGCTTCAGTCCGACTCACAGAGACAAGCTAAAGCTCTCAACCAACGTCAACCCTGGCTGAGGTCTAGGGAGCTACTAAGTTTGAGCAGAAAGGAGATTAAGATGTCCATCGGACTTCTCACCGGACACTGCTCTCTTAATAGACACCTAAACTTATTGGGTATCACTGATGACCCAGCTTGCAGAGGCTGCCTAGAGGCGGATGAAAGTTCAGGTCATGTTCTGTGCGAATGTGATTTTTATTCTGCCTACAGGTTTGAACATATAGGGTACCATTGTTTAGATCCCCACGAACTGTCTAGCATTCCTGTTAGACATCTGCTTAAGTTCATTTCAGCTATTGGGCTCTTTTAGGGTTCTAACGGGGATAGTACAATAGACCTGTGGTCGCAGTGCTTGCGCTGCCTTAGGGGCACCCCCTTTTCACTTCATTCATTCAACTGTTATACGCTGAAATTAACTTCATACAGGTAGCTATAGCTTTGATTCTATTGAGGTGGTATCCAAAAAAGTACTGCGGCTCATAATAATAAAAAAAATCATTTGGATGTTGGCCCGAAAGGAAAAAGTCTCAAATAAAGAAGAAAAATTTATCTGTATGTCGTAAGAAGAAGTCTGGGACCTGCTTGTCAATTCTTAACTACATGCGTGATCGCGCAGCAAAATCACTTTTACTCGTACACATATAATAAGACCACCATTGCGAATCCCATACTCAAATTTCTCCTGCGTACCATCCATTTCTGAAAAAAAGGGGGGGGGGGGTCAAGTGCCATCTCTTCAAAGCTAGACTATAATACACTCCCTTGAATGAGCAACTGAATGTTTTGCTGTTCGGAACTGTTACGACCGTAAAGGCAGCTTATGGTTTTGACATTATACATCTAATTGGTAAATGAAACCATACAGGAAGTAATGCAATTCCGCTCAACTCGGTTGATACTGGCGAAATCCGGGAATTTTAAATTCTAATAATCCTTTTTGCCTGTACTGATGCAATAACGTTTGACTCAGCAAGTAAGTTTTTTTTTCTGCAGGATAGGGAAATTTTAAAAAGAATAGTAATTGTAATTAAAACAATTCAATTTGCCAAACCTAGTTGCGATAATATCTATGAACGAGTATAAATAAACTTCTCCATAAACAAACTTTGACACGGCACGAGTGTAGTCTTTGACGCAATTGAAATAATTAGCTATTACTATTAGACTAAACGAAACAAAACTTAACTTAAATGAATTAGTTTTGTTAATTTCAGACGTTTTGTTTAACATTAACTAATTCTGCAAAGGATGTCTAGTTTACGTTAATAATTAGCATTAATGGTAAATGATCAGGAATTATTAAACTTTTAGAACAAATATATTTAATTAAATTATTTTTATTCCTTTAAACGTAACTTTAGACCCTTAATGGTTGTAGACAGAAGTTATGAGCTGCTATTTTTTTAAAAATTAATATTTCTTTGCAGTTATAGTAAGAACAATAATCGGCAGAAATGGGCTTTTATAATTTTTTTGAACAATTTGCAGCTAAAGTTAAAGTAGTTTTTTTGTGCTAACAGAAAATAATAGCAAATTTTTTCTATGATTTTTTCAAAAAAATTTACAGACTATACCTGTAATTAAACAAATTGAAGTTATTGCAAGGATTTGCTTAATTTTGCATAAATTATAACTAATAATATACCTAATATAATGATTGACAAAAAGAACCTGCCGAGAACTAGGACTTAACCCGAGGGAGAACTGCAGAAAAATATTCACGATCTCAAAAAACAGAACCATTTACTATTGCAACACTGCATAAAGCTGATTATCGAGCATTGGGTAAGGAATGTAGATTTGCGGAAAGGTTTTTCGCAATTGTTTTCCAGAGAACATCAGTGATGCAACTCGTAATAGAGTAATGCGATTTTTATTCCCAGTTGAAAGATTGTTCTGCTTTGTTTTCCTCCAAAAACTACCGTTGGGAAAAATTATTCCAAAGGATTCAGTGTCTTAATTTATGTGTTATGTATTCTTTTTTCTGTGTGTTTATTCTTAGAAATATTGTCGGTGTAACGAATAAAGACAACATTTGCGCTTAATGCTCTATTTAGCATTCTTATGAAATGCAGTGTCAGGCGTAATGAATACTGGGATATAAAAGGGACAGAACTTTGAAACAAATTGAAAATTTTGTTGAAACAAGTATTGAAACCAAAGAAAAATGTATGCCATTTACCATACCATGCATGCCATTATTTGATTTTAAATATGACACCATACAGATGGTCTCCATCATGATCAGTCATCAGTGTTTTTCTCCAGACGTCGAATGAAAGCTTCCTCCACCCGACTAGCAAGCTTAATGGATCTCCTCCACAGCTGTACGCATCCTTTCTGTAAGTTCAACCACGGTAAGGGACGTGTACATGTACTCAATGAAAGAATGAGTACAGCTGCGGAGGAGATACCATTGAACGCGCTAACATGCTGGATCGGGTGGTAGAACCTTTCATAGAGGTGGTAGAACGCCTGGTGAAAAGAAATGATCGTGATGGTAACCATCTGCATGGTTTTATACTCAAAACAATGCAGTTTGGTCAATGGTATATATTCTTCTTTGTTTTCAGTGTTTGCTTCTACAACATTTTAAATTTGTTTCGCAGTTCTGTTTCTTTTGATATGCTACTATTTATTTCGCCTGACCCTGTATTTTTGATGGTATGACGTCTTTGAATGAAAATTCGTATTTTTCATCACTTAAAATAGTCAGTAATTTATCAGCTGTTTAATGTATCCATAGAGAAATTTTAACATTTTTTCTAAAGTTGAAATTAAATTTATCCTTGATTAAAGGAAACTATTTTTATGTGTTGCAAGATCTCTGTTGGAGCGTTACTTATGAAGTATTTAGCATAAAATGGCATTAAATTAATTTTCAATTTCCAGTTATTTTACTTGATTTATTCGACACAATATTTTGGGTGATTCCTACGATTAATATATTTATTTTATTTCATTTGTAACATTAATAATTGCACACATAAACACATAAAATAAAAATATGCACGTCACATTTGAAAGAGAGGGTACGGAAAAAAAAAAGAGTTCAACTCTAGTGATGTAATATACAGACTTGAAAAATGCAATTCTTTCTTTTTAGGATTGAAATAATTTAGTTGAGAATGGAGAAGGATATATTTTCTAATTTATTGAAAAATAAGTTTTATGACTACTTAAAAGATGACCGATGCGAAAATTAGAATTGGAGGTAGTAATTAATACTTAGTCGTAAGAAGCAATTAGAGAACAAAAAAAAAATATTCAGAAAAGTTATAATTAAAAGTAAAACATATTTCATAAATACATTCAATGGAAGATAAATCTGCATTTTAGAAGTAATAGAAATTTTAAGTGTGAATGTAAGAACAATAGAATAAATGATTATGAATGCTAGTCTTTATAGTATTGCGGCAAATTTAAGACATTTTACCAACAACATTGATCTATAATAGGTATTCATTTGAGGTACTATCGCTAGCGTCATATTTTGTTAAAAGCGAGATCCTCTTCCCCCCCCCAAAAAAAAGTTTTTATTGACATTAAGTAGTACATTTACTTTTATCATTTATATTTGACTGTCTTACGTTTGTATCCTTAAAGTGTAACTCTTGTCATTAAAAGGTAGTAATGGGTTTGCTTCGCACTATTTCTGAACGTGCTGTTTTGTTTTTTTTTTATTAACTTTTGCTACTTTTTCTTGTTCAGTTTGGAGACAACAAGTAAAAAAAATCAGTGATTTTTAATTTTTTTTTTTGTTTTCCTACTTTGGTACTTTGTTTATGATTCAACGAACACATCATCTCGTGAACCTATTTTTAGCTAAACAAGTTGAGTGTGGAGCGTTGGAGAGTCTACGGCTTTGAGATTTTAGGGTTTCGATTAAGCACAGCAAAACAGCAGCGTACCAAATCAATAATGGATTCATTCATAAGTATTCTGATTAGGCAGAAATTAGATATTGCTTTCCAATTTGAACCTTGAAAACTTAGTGCCTGCTTTTTTCGATGATCTAAATGGTAAAGTTTTTTGTACTAGATGCTTTTTGGATCCATATACACTTTTAAAGGTTGACAAAAGTAGTATAATTTTGGATTAAAATTTCAATTTTTGACTAATATGGGCCAGAACGTATTTATCATGTTCTACTGTAACAGTTCTCTATTATTTAGCGATTGAACCGGATTTTATCTAAAATCAATAAACATGGGTTTTTTGTTACTTTTAAGCAGGATTTTTCAAAAATAAATCTACCTCTATCAGAAAGCTCTTTTATAAAATGAAAATACAGCTGTGCTTGCTCGGTTACATTCAGTTTATTGTTTGGCCACCCAATCCAATTAAATCTCAAACTTTTATTTCATAGCTTTATCAAATAATTTTCTTTTCTTAGAGATCACAAATAGACTTGAAATAATAACACTAATGAATTTTTTTAAATCTCTTCTCTTTTTTCTTTAATTCTACATTCACAAATAACGCATCAGCTAATGTGAAAGTTTCCTCATGTGCACATCTAAAATATTATACCTATGTAAACGAACTGTATTACCCTATTAACATCAAGGGAAGAAGAACAAGAAGAAATTAGCTCTTAACGTATTTTGGAATAACAAATATCCTTTTCCATACACACACACACACACACACACACACACACACACACACACACATTGATGGAATAAGAAGTATAAGGTTTACTTACTGCAGAAATAATTTATGCAAGTATCAGAGTAAAAAAGGACAAATGCTCAAAATTTGAAGACGCGTGTTACTTTTTGCGTTTTTATTACCTTGATTTTCCAATCTAATTTTGTAAGGACTACTCTTCACTATGTGAGTAGTTTTTCAAGTAGTAGTTTTTCTGTTAAACCGAGAGACAAATAGGTTATTCAAATGAATAAGTTGCACGTAAAATTTGCTTTCAACTTGATAGCGTAATGATTCTGTTATTATTCTCGCGAAGATTTTTTAATCTCATGAAGTAATTTTCGTTAAAAATATTTTAATAACTTTATATTTATCCCATAAGTAGAAATTTGACTACCAGTCTGCAACACAGATTAGAAGACTTAAAAATAATCCGGAGGGTATACAATATTAAACTCGCCATAAAACATGAGGTAAGCATCAAGAAAAGCCTAAATGTAAAACACTAATCTAAAAATTTAAAGTAAAATGTGAGATTAAGTATTCTAAAGCAAAATAGAAAACTTAAAAATGGTTTAGTATAGTTTATTTAAAACCTGGTAAGAGCTGAGATAAACCATTTAAGTTTTATTCGCATTTTTATTCTGTTTAATTACGAATTATATTTTTCGCAACGAATTTTTATACATGTACATTCCATTCCTTCCAGATTAAAATTCATGTAAAGTTTTTATAGATTTCAATAATTTTTATGCGTTCCTTACAAGAAATTTTCTTTTTTCGATGTGAAGTTATGTATTTACAGGTTAATCAGTAAGTTACACCTCAAAAAGAAATGTTCATTTCTCGAAAACTGGTTGGCGTACCAAGTCCAAACTGGTGCATTAGTGGATTTTTTTTGCGTAATCTCATTGAGTTGGCTTTTGATGTTTTGTTTCAGTGAAAATGTAGTGATGTTGCTTTTTTGAGGATATTATTTTTATTGTTCAAACGTATTATTCGAGCAACAACATCCTAATTTCAAATCACTGCGACTGGTTTTAAGCCAAAAAAAAAAAAAAAAAAAAAGTCCAAATGTCGACAACCAATTGTTTGATTCAAAAGTTTGAAGTCATTGAAAGAGTTGAAACTTCGACTCTTCAGCAAGAGATGCAGAATTTCGCTAACCGTTTGCTTCATATTGTAGCTAAAGATGGAATACATATAGAACAGACCTTAAACTAATTTTCCTGCATTGTAATTTGTTTTAAAATTCAAATATAACTTTTTGAATCAGTAGTTTTCGATAAATTGATTATTAATGTCAGCAAGCTACTCATTTTATTTTCATTTACTTGACGTATTTTAAATTACATTAGAATGGAGAAGTAACGTCTTTTCCGAAAGGGCAAAAATTGTTGAGGTTTGAGATTCATTCAAGCAAGGACCTAGTTAATTTGAAATAAGACAGACATTATTATTAAAAGTTTTTCAATTAACTCTAACTCTTTTACGCATTATAGTAAATAAAAAAAAGACTGCTATGAAGGTTCTAAGAACTCATTACCGCTATGGGCGTGGAAAGAATATTGAACAAATGGCAACCAATGCCATATGGAATTAAAGCCACTGGTTAAATTTATTTATTGCCTCAAAGTATGTTTTTAATTCGGCTACTGCTACACGTTTGAAATATCTGCAACCTTGCGTTTTGCTTCTTTTGTTTCTTTGACACCTAAATTTCATGGCGTAATATTTTAGAGTAAGGCTGTTTGTCAAAGCAATCTTTTATCATATAACTTTCGGTTTATACTTCTCTATTATATTATAGTATAGTTACAACAATACAATATTTTTGTGGAAAACAAAGAAATACATTTTCGAGGAGCTGAATGTTTATATTTAAGTAATGAATCTAAACGTCGTTATATTGCACGGCAGTTTTTAAAAAAAGAAAACGTTTTATGCATGTTATGTAAGCCGTTTGCGTATTATAGGTCGAGCCGACTTTTTATTATGTTTTGTATTGCAAAGTATGCTGCGATGGATTATATTTTAGAAAATGCTGTTGCATTTTCCAGAACGTCGCTAAAGATTTGTTTCTCGTTAAAGCTCTCGTTCTTTGGTCCCATTTAAAAAAGATCTTAGAACGGACTTTTATCAGGATATATTGTCTATTGTCATGTACCGCCCCCAACCGTCTCTCCAGTTTCTAGGTGGTGGGATCAAGTTTATTCAAATCATATATGATGAATTTTATAGATTTCAGTAAATCAATTCAATTGTGTAATGTTTTTCCCACTATTCTTTTTTCTTACCGAAAGGTATAACTGTATAGGTAAGGGATTCAATAAACGGGACACCCAAAATCAGTTTAATGATGAAAGCAGTTCTTAAATCTTTCTGCCACAAAATTAGTCCTTTGCGCTGGTTTCAATGTTAGTCTAATCTTAAGAAGGCGCGTTTTTTTATTTTTTTAAGAGTCAGGCAGTCAAAAAAACCTTTGAACATTTTTTTATTTTGCCGTGAAAATTTCAGAATATGGTCTTTATTTAAAATTATTAAACACGTGTTTTTTTATTTTTTCAAAAAAAAATTTTTTTCTTTCCGTTTTGGGAGGTCAAAGTTGGACTTTGCTCTTTTTTTCAATAAAAACATGCCAACTTAGATGAGCCAATACTTTTTGCTTTAGGAGTGAACCGTGGAACTGACAATTATTTTGTGTTCTACTATATCCCCACTAACTGTAAGTACATAAATATTTGTGGACGACTCTTGGCGCAAAGGTCAGAGGTCACTCAAAGTTGTACGAAAAATAGTTTTTTAATGCAACTTTGACCGACCAAATCTTCTTGTGGAAACGGTGCACCACGGTAGTGTATATATCAGTAAATACCCACCAAAGAGTAGTATCCAAAAACATAAAGATATGTGTGGTTGATATTTTGCACATCGAAATATTTGACTCTGAAATTGCAGAAATCGCAAAATCACGTGACTTTGAGGGTCATTATCTCCTTGCACCATGAGTGACCAGATACAAAACTAGTTGGAGTAGAAGCCTTTCTTGTCCCAGAAACACAATCCGTTAACAAACCTATGGCTACTCTTTCAGTTTTTGCATAATTCGGCTCTAAACTTTGAAAAATGAGTGTTTTTCGGCGTTAAGAAAAAAGGCCAATTACCTGTTTTAAAATATGTATTGCTATTATTTGTAGCACTATTATATCCCAACTTCCTAACTAGCTGAAATGGCATCTAAAGATGGTTATACAGTTGAAACCAAATTGAAAATGAATTCTCGAAAATACTCAGTATACGTCAAAAACCATATTTTTTTATTTGTCCAGGCGACGTTTTTTTTGTTACATCTCTTTATTCCGTTCGGTTCCAACATGGTAAGCAATTTATGTACTTCTTGTCGTTCTAGTTGCTGTAAAACAGGAAAGCAATGTATCTTAAGTCTGATATAAAGTAATATATCCTGTCATATCAAGTTTATAATGCTAAAAGAATATTTTGAAATGGATAATAAACATAATCCAAAAAAAAAAAAACCTTACTGTTCAGCTGTGCCCTCTTGGTCGATGTTGTGAATGTCATCAAAAACTCAACTTTTTCACAAATCAGAAGCCTCTTTAGCAGAATGTCACTTCTTAAAAATCTTGGTACATTAAAGCCCCTCGGTGCAGGTCTGGAAATTTTTGATGACATTCATGACATCGAGCAAGAGGGCGCAGCTGAACAAGTAAGTTTTTTTTTAGATTAGGTCTATTATCCATTTCAAAATATTCTTTTACATTATAAACTTGATATGACAAGATATATTACTTTATATCAGACTTAAGATACATTACTTTCCAGTTTTACAGCAACTAGAACGACAAGAAGTACATAAATTGCTTACCATGTTGGAACCGAACGGAATAAAGAGATGTAACAAAAAAAAAACGTCGCCTGGACAAATAAAAAAATATGGTTTTTGACGTATACTGAGTATTTTCGAGAATTCATTTTCAATTTGGTTTCAACTGTATAACCATCTTTAGATGCCATTTCAGCTAGTTAGGAAGTTGGGATATAATAGTGCTACAAATAATAGCAATACATATTTTAAAACAGGTAATTGGCCTTTTTTTCTTAACGCCGAAAAACACTCATTTTTCAAAGTTTAGAGCCGAATTATGCAAAAACTGAAAGAGTAGCCATAGGTTTGTTAACGGATTGTGTTTCTGGGACAAGAAAGGCTTCTACTCCAACTAGTTTTGTATCTGGTCACTCATGGTGCAAGGAGATAATGACCCTCAAAGTCACGTGATTTTGCGATTTCTGCAATTTCAGAGTCAAATATTTCGATGTGCAAAATATCAACCACACATATCTTTATGTTTTTGGATACTACTCTTTGGTGAGTATTTACTATACAAAACTGTATTTTAATTGACCCCCTCTGACCCCCCTCCCCCAATTCCGAATTTCCCCTCATTCGGGAGAGGCGGTCAATTAAAATACAAAACTGTATTTTAATTGACCCCCCTCTGACCCCCTCCCCCAATTCGGAATTCCCCCCATTCGGGGGAGGGGTTCAATTAAAATACAAAACTGTGTTTTAATTGACCCCCCTCTGACCCCCTCCCCCAATTCGGAATTTCCCTCCCAATTCGGGGGAGGGGGTCAATTACAATACAAAACTGTATTTTAATTGACCCCCCTCTGACCCCCCTCCCCGAATTCGGAATCCCCCCCATTCGGGGGAGGGAGGTAATTGAAATACAAAACTGTATTTAATTGATCCCCCTCTGACCCCCTCCCCTAATTCCGAATTCCCCCCCCATTCTGGGGAGGGGGAGTCAATTAAAATATAAAACTGTATTTTAATTGACCCCCCCTCTAACCCCCTCCCCCAATTCGGAATTCCCCCCAATTCGGGGGAGGGGGTCAATTTAAATACAAAACTGTGTTTTAATTGACCCCCCTCTGACCCCCTCCCCCAATTCGGAATCCCCCCATTCGGAGGAGGGGGGTCAATTAAAATACAAAAATGTATTTTAATTGACCCCCCTCTGACCCCCTCCTTCAATTCGGAATCCCCCCATTCGGAGGAGGGGGGGTCAATTACAATACAAAACTGTATTTTAATTGACCCTCCTCTGACCCCCTCCCCCAATTCGGAATCCCCCCATTCGGGGGAGGGGGTCAATTAAAATACAAAACTGTATTTTAATTGACCCCCCTCCCCAATTCCGAATTCCCCCATTCGGGGGAGGGGGTCAATTAAAATACAAAACTGTATTTTAATTGACCCCCTCTGACCCCCTCCCCCAATTCCGAATTCCCCCCCATTCTGGGGAGGGGGTCAATTAAAATACAAAATGTATTTTAATTGACCCCCCTCTGACCCGCTCCCCCAATTCGGAATCAACCCCCAATTCGGGGGGGAGCACATTAACTGACCCCCTCCCCCAATTCGGAATTCCCCCCCAATTCGGGGGAGGGGTCAATTAAAATACAAAACTGTATTTTAATTGACCCCCCTCTGACCCCCTCCCCCAATTCGGAATTTCCTCCCATCCTGGGGAGGGGGGTCAATTACAATACAAAACTGTATTTTAATTGACCCTCCCTCTGACCCCCCTCCCCCAATTCGGAATCCCCCCATTCGGGGGAGGGGGTCAATTAAAATACAAAACTGTTTTAATTGACCCCCTCTGACCCGCTCCCCCAATTCGGAATCAACCCCAATTCGGGAGAATTTGACCCCTCCCCAATTCGGAATTCCCCCCATTGGGGGAGGGGTCAATTAAAATACAAAACTGTGTTTTAATTGACCCCCCTCTGACCCCCCTCCCCCAATTCGGAATTTCCCTCCCATTCTGGGGAGGGGGTCAATTACAATACAAAACTGTATTTTAATTGACCCCCCTCTGACCCCCTCCCCCAATTCGGAATCCCCCCCATTCTGGGGAGGGGGGTCAATTAAAATACAAAAGTGTATTTTAATTGACCCCCCCTCTGACCCGCTCCCCAATTCGGAATCCCCCAATTCGGGGGGGGTCAATTAAAATACAAAACTGTATTTTAAGTGACCCCCCTCTGACCCCCTCCCCCAATTCGGAATTCCCCCCCAATTCGGGGGAGGGGGTTAATTAAAATACAAAAGTGTATTTTAATTGACCCCCCTCTGACCCCCTCCTTCAATTCGGAATTAAAATACAAAAAAAAGTGCCTGCGAAAAGAATGAAAATGATTTTCGTCAATACTTTGCAAAAGACACTCTAAAACAACATTCAGAAAAAAAAAAAAAAAGAACACATGAAATTAATGTGTAATCGAGTATCGTGGGATGTGTTTCGATGAATAATGCATGAACAGAAAAATCATTTGAAAGAAATAACGCGGTTTTCACTGAAAAGCAAAGCGAAATCTAGATTGTTAACATAGAAAAACGCTCAAACCAAACCTAGGAGATCAGCGCCACAAGCGGCGACAACGGTAACTTCACCTTGTACGAAATTTCCTTTGATCTCCGCCGCGTCTGGCTAGCCGTTTTAAGATCGCAGGTAGCCATGTCCTACTAGAGGACTATCACACTGAAACTGAAACAGAATTTTATCCTTTCAAATAATCTATTTGAATTTTTATATTTGGATCATTTTGAAACGAAAATTTTGACAAAAATCAGTATTTGGTCATAGTTTAGTGAAACACATTTAATTAAAAATATCAACTAAGGGTTGTTGCAATAAACCAATGTTATGTCATGAACGTAATCTCCAAGCAAGTTTTGTTTTTAGTTTGCACTTAGAGCTCAATCATGCAGAAATTTTCAGCTTATCTTTTTTCTAGCCTTCCCAAATAGCATCAACTCATCGGATTTTGCTCGGCCGATCATCGAACTCCTCGTAAACTGATCCCTTAACGCACGATGACATCGTTCCGATCAGTATCCGAGCACGGTTTTCGATGAGCTATTTTTCATCGGAAAGCGATATCCTTTCGATCAACTTTCCCGATGAAAATAAGCCAAACATCCAAAATTGATCCTAAATTCATCGGCACGGGACTGCACTGCTCGTAAGTTGCTACAAATCTCATCGTATTTTGAGCAAAACTCATCGGATTTTGCTGCTCGGATTCTGTTTGGCCGATGAGACATATTGGAGCAATTCTCGATGAGAACTCATCGAATCCGATCATCGGCCGATGATAATTTCATCGAGTTTCGATCAATCGCCGATCATCGGCCGATGAGATTATGCTGCTAGGTTTTTAAGTTGTTTGGCATTGTTGAATTGCATAATATTGCTTTTTAAAAATTTAATGAACTTCGAACGCATACATTAAATTACATTGTAACAGCAAATAAAAGTTTTTTAAAAATAAAGGCTCGATATGGATGAAAGTTTTATCTTACTGTCAACTTTCAATTTTCTTGACTTTGATAATCTCAAGCACGGTGAATTAATTACGTTGATTTTTTCATTTTCTGTAGTACTTAAAAATCTAATAAACGCCCTCACATAACCAGTCACCGATGATATAACAATTAATGTCTACTAAACAGCTATTTAGAAGGGGCGAAACATATCTGCTTTTTAGTTACTGAACGAAACAAAATGAAGAATAATAATTATGAAGTCAATAAAGTTAACAAATTTGCAGCGTACAAATTGAGAGGTCCCCGGTGGGGCCAGAATCAGGGACCTTGGTGTAGCCCAGTGATTTGGCCGCTGAACAAAAAGGCCTGTTGACTCGGCGGGTAAAGTTGGTTATGGGCTCTCTAAGTACGCCAAACATTAATTTCATGGCTGATCCTAAGTAAGTAGATTTTAGGCTCTTGAAACTTATCGAATGACAGACTCGTGAGGTTTTCCTCTCCTCAAATTATCAATTTCAAAGGTTTTTTTTTCTCATTTTATTTTCTGAGATTTAAAGGAATTGCACTTGAGAAAACCAAAATGTGGTTGGGTTAATGTAGAGCCACTATACAGACTATATACTGGCCTCAGGTTAATGTACCGTAGTCGCTTAGCGAGATTGGTAATACATAATGATGTTGGAGAGCTACTCAATTTTATATTAATCGTTGGTGTAACTTAGTGACTTTTCAAAACGTATTAGATGGTTTATTTAAAATTTTGATGAAAGTTTAGTTTTTTGTATCCCAATTTTGCATTTTAATGGACCTTTTAGAATGGCTTGATACCTAGACTTTTGCAAACTCACCATTACCATGTTACAGCAACTGAAGCCAAAATATTTTTATATCAATCTCAAAATAGTCCAACACAGCAAAAGCAAAACTGTTCATTCCAAAAGTGAATAATTGGACTCCCGACTATAGATGAAATTTAACAGATGAAATTTTGTCGATTCTGTCATCAATTTTTAAAAATGAAATATCTATTCTCTAAGACAAAGTCTAACTGGGAACGTTTTCGGAACTTATTGAGATATTTTCAGCAAATTCTTTAAGCTTATCAAAACATATATGGACAACGGAAGATATTTCATCCTGGATTAAATAGATATATACGACTGAAGAATATGTTTCAGAAACGGAAATTTGAAGCTTTTATTCCCTCAAACACATACATTCTGTGTCGTCTAAATCGAGCAATCACAATGGCATGTCTTATTTTGCATTTCAAATGGTACTGACAAAAATTAAGATATTTTAGAGTCAACAAGAGCAAATTGGCGCATTCAGATTTTAAACATACAAAGCATTTTCAAGGCTCATTTCATTATACGATTCAAAAGTCCTAAACTTGTTTTATTACTTGGATCAAAAATTATTAATAGCTGTTTGAATGTAAGAGATTACACGAAGTCCTTCGTATTAAAAGATGTAATATCAATTCAATCTGCTGAATTTTTAGATCGTTAGTTGGATTTCATAAATACTCTTTTTAAAAAGCATATTACGCATGTTTTGGTGATGTCAGGGTATTATTCTTTCAATCATTTGCTAAGAAAATTGAAATATATTAAAATACATTTAGCTTTCGAATGTGGAGTTTAAGGATTTTTCCATATACCCCAATATCCAAAATACGACAAATACCCAGTATTTCAAATCTTGTAAATAAATTTCAGTGCAATCTAAGATTAAAATTTTAGTGGTAAATGAAGTTTGAACTGCAATTAAACTGCATTTTAAACTGCAATTAAACTCATTTAAACTGCAATTAATATAGGAAAAAAATAAATTTACTTTTTTCTTAAGTTTGAAAAACAACATGTAACACATCACTGGGTTATCTCAAACAGCAAAATGGATGTATATATTATTAGTTTTAAAGACTTCCCATATGCTTTCCTGAGGACCTAAATTTACATTTAAATTAAAAAATATTAAAAAACTAAATTTTAAAAAAAAGTACCAAATTTTGGGAGAATTTTATATCAAAATGAATTTTGATTTTTAAATAATATTTATTTTAGGTCATAGAAATTGAACTGAAGAAGATGCATGAAATGTTTTATGAAAATATGTAACCTTTTGAAACATTATACGCACAAAATGAAAAATAGGCTTCTGAGTAAAATAGGTTTAAATAGCTGTTGTTGACATTGATCTACCGATTATATAAATCATAATTTTAAGTGCTCTGTGTATACTGGTTTATAAGTACTCAAGAAATTTATGGATAATTATTTTAAAACTGAAAGGTATATTTTAATGTCCTTAGTTTATAAGCAATCTACAAAGACTTACTTGTACTCTTATTTAATCACAGTTGGCTTTTTTTGATTTTTGACTCGATGCTTCTGAAACCACTTTTACCTGCATTCTACTCACCTCTGTAGATGCAAGACAGCTCCTCTGGTCAGGGGCTTCCACGGCGGTGGCGTTTAAGCTTTGCTCACGCATATGGGTGATTCTCCAAAAACCTGGTATTTTCGACTCACAAACTCTATAAAAATAAAAATGCTTAAAAAAATCTTAAAAAAATCATACTTACTCTTTGTTAGGAGCTTATTAAGAGAAAAATAGAGGAACTCACTTTATGTATGCTACACCCCCCAAAAGGGGGGGGGGTCAATTTTTTCAAACCGAGAGAGTGACAAGAAGCACTAAGCGAGCAAACAAATGAATTTTATCAAGGATTATCAGAAATTTTACAACAATAACAAAGAAATAACTTCAACATGAATGAAAAACTATGTTTATTGTTGACAAACAACACTAATTTAAAACCTCCTTAAACGAACACTGTTTTAAGAGATGCAGCATCCGACAAATTTAATATTTATATAAATTAATTCATCAACATTCGAACATGTATAGCTATTACTTTTAATGTAATTCTCTAAGTGTTTTATTTCTAATTGGTATAATTAATTAAATTAAGCTGTCACAATAATTATTGTTGCCTCTATCACTACCATTGTTAGCATCAGTTTCAAAATAGAATTCAACTAAAGCTTAATTCTAAACCAAAATAGTTACTAACAATTTTCAGAGTAAGTACCAGGTTTGTTAATTTAAATTATCCAGTTCAGAAAGGTAATTTACTTCAGGCAAAAAATCTGTTCTCTAAAATGAATCTACAACAAAATTTAATGTAACTTCATTCACCTATTCGAGTAGTGTTAAAGTTAAAAAATGTCTAACCGACAGATTTGTTTTGAAAAATTCGCAAGAAACAAACAACTAAATAAAAGAATTATTTTACAGTTACATTTTTTTAATTTATCGTCTGTCAACTTTTTATCATAATCTTAGTTCTAAACTAATGTTTGGTAAATAAATCCATCTATTCTACTGGATGTTTTACCAGTGCTTTAAAAGTAATGCTAGAGTGATTTTTTTTTGCGCCAGGAGAGGGACATTTTAATCAAAAAAGGCTGATATTTCTACCCGGAATTATATAGAAGGTAAATAATGGTATTTTTCTCTTTTATCCTCTTAACTCAATTGCACACTGCAGGCAGAATTATTATTTTTATTTTATTTAGAACAGAAATGTTGGCCAGGAGAGGGACATCGAAAATGTGACATACCTCATTTTGAACTAAAGAATAATAATACGAACAGCAGACACATTCTATAGACAAAATACTCTATGAGTCCAAAGAAGTGATGAGAATAAACAGTGTTATAGCACTGCAGATTCAAAATTCCTTCTTTTTGCCTTTAATAATTGAACCAATTTTTAGGCCAGGAGAGGGACATGCAATCTGGGGACAAACTTCAAAATGATGTACCTGATTATATAATCATTTAAATAAGCTAAAACAACACTATATTACACTCATAACTATACATAATTCAACACTACAAGTGGAATTTGTGCAATGTTCACGTAAAATTTTAAAATAATTTATTTACATTTTAGAAACAGGGTGGGACACGCAAAAAAGGTGACTTTTTGGCTATTCAAAAATTTTTGTGGAAAAAAATAAATGAAAAATTGCTTTAATGTGAATTGAACAACATCAGAATAAGTATTTCTAACAATTAAAAAAATAAAAAAACTTTCTAGGTCAAATAATTTTTGTGCTGTCCTACGGGGACATCATATTGTTCGGATTTTGGAGAATCACCCATATACACACGCAGGTAGAAATCCGTAATTGTGACATCTATAGTTTGCATTCAAGATGTCAAAGTTCAAATTCATTTTCTTTTCTATTTATCTTTTGTATTTATTTTTCCACAAAAAATTTACTGGGTAAATCCTGAATTCTAAGAACAATAAAATAGCAGCAAAGTGCTTTATAACTCCTATTTACAGAACAAGCAATTGACGTGGTCTACGAAGCAAATTTTAAGAAAAATCATTCGTTTGCACTCCAACATTTTGCTACAATACTTATTGTTCTAAAATTGTTCTTTTAATTTTAAAGCTCAAAATACATTAGAAAAAAATAAACTTTAAGTATTAATGTGCCCATTTTATATACATGACATTTATATATCATATCATATACTACTTGTGATATTACGATATAAACAAATGAAACAACAAAAGTAGATTAAATTTCAACAGATGCTTTATTTAAATTTCAAGAAGCACACAAATGTTCATGAAATCTAAAGAAATATTTTTTCCTTTATAATTAAAGTGAATTGTAGCGGAAAACAGAGCAAGTTCTCTTTGAATGTGTTTTCAAAAATGCATGCTTTCGAATTAAAAAGTGTTTTTGAAAAATAATATTTTGTTGAAACATTTTCATAGAATATTTAAAACATCTTGTGAACAATATAGTCAAAAGAAACAAGCTTAAAGAAAAAATATCAAGGTTACTTAAACAATATTTGAGTTTTGTCGTAGAAATTCGTATTTATTTCCAGTTCATTAAAAACACCCTAATTCTCTTATGTGGAAATAAAAATGTATATAGATATAACAATAAAGATCGTTCGCAAAAAAGAGTATGTAAAAAATGACTTTTTCACGCAATTACTTACATGCATTTCTGACAAGAATTTTCAGTTTTTAATTTCAAACATGCTGCATATTCGATGTTTAAATGTTATGCGAATTTTGAGTGTTTGTATCACTATTGCGATATCGATGACGATAAGAAAGGAATAATTGCATTTAATAATGTGAAATATTTCTGCGCTAATTTTGATTTCGTCTTGGTTGTTTTGTTAAGATCAGTTTTTTATTATTTAAATTGAATTTAGTTTCATCGCGTTGGTTTTCTCAGCTGACTCACTTTTTTTTGCATTGAAGAAACTTTAGAAGAAACCCTTAAAACCCCGAAAGACGTGTTTGCAACATATTGCAACAATTTTGCTTGCGTTACTTGTTGTTTTCTAGTTGAACAGAGGTCGGTGCTTTTAAAACATGTATGTTTTTGTTAAAACATCGCTGTTCATTATCAGTATATTAGGATTGAAGTTTTTGATGTCGATGATTTATAATTAAACCAAAAATTTCAATTCAATGATAATACTGTTCTCTTGCGTTTGCCATGGAAAATTGGTAAATCCCCCGTCTTTTCATCTATAAGCTCATTTTTTTAGCATTGACAAAAGCGTTCCTTGTAACGCCGAAACACGAGCGTGCAGTAACTGCAAGTTTTGTACTGTTATAATGCTGTTATTTTTAACTTTAATCTTTACAGCTTGAAAAACACTTAAAGTTTAAGAGTCTGCCAAAGTTTGTTGAAAAGATTTTACTTTTTTTCAGCCCAATGCACCAAAATATATGTTTTAGCGATGCTTGATATTCATTGCTGATTGGACAAGAAAGGAAAGCTTTTCTTAACTTAAGTTGCCTGGTGCACTCTATATGCAGTCTTTAAAGAGATGACGTTTATAACCGTGACTCAAACCGGAAACACGTACAGTTAAAAGTTCTTCATATATCATTGGTAAGAGGAAACTTCTTGGCTGACATCTTCCTTTAAAGCCCTCTTTTGCCGAGATTTTAAAAAGATTAGAATCAGAATCCAAAGTGGGAACAACCCTTAGCAAGTTTTTCGATAGTCTCATTTACCTTCAGCTAAATACTAGAAAGTATCTATTTGACGGTTACTGAGAGGTCCTTTTGAAGTGATTCAATGAAGGTCATTATATTTGTAGTTTTTGTTTTTAATTTGACACATTTCGATAAATGTTTATACACTTCAAGTTTGATTGAACGGTTGCTCTCCGTTGTAAATTATTATGCATAGTCCGTCTTAAATAGAAGTATATCACCGAATACTTATGTAAAACTCGTAAAAAGCATCTATTAAGATATTTCTTAAGGATTCATCAAACTTCTAAAGTTTGCAGAAGTCAGTTTGTAGAAAAATTGTGATGTCAAAATCAGGTCATATGCTTAATGTTTCAAAAAATAAGTTGTTAAAGTTGTCTCTCACTTTCATGGAAAGATGAAATATTTAGAATGAAAATTTTAATTAAATTTTGCACGCAAGTGTTTGGAAGCAGGATGAGGAAAACTTTGGCATGACAGTATAGGTAGTTCAACACGCGAACTATATATTATCTTTTTTACAAAATAGGCTTTTCGTTACCGCCCGAGATGAGATGTTATCTTAGTTTTTGGCTATTCCAGACTGATGAACCAATGATAAGGCAGAAACTGCAATCTCTGTATGTTACAACCGGGCTGTCGGTATATTTCGTGTTGTTCTTTCTGCTTTAAATCTTGCTTAAAAGCAGTAATTTACTTCTTGTTACCCAAGCCTTTAACTGATGAGATGAATAGCACCATTGCTACGAACTTTCGCCGGTGTGCTAAATTAATTTTAGCTATCAGTTTTTTGGAACCTTTAGCTTCAAGAAGCTGACAACTGTCTTCTTCTCGGTTATTTACTATTTCAGACTGATGAGTCCCTAACAAAGACCAAACCCAGTCTCTGGATATCATAGCCTGGCTGTTTGTATATTGGTTGTACAACAATATGTTTGTCATTCACATAAAGATTAAAATCCACTTATTTTAGGAATATATAGATGTGGAAGACCATGATAATAGTTGATTTGTATTTAGAAGCACTACTTAAAGCTTTCAGAAAAAAAAGTTTCTTCTTCGTTAAATACTTAAGAATACCCCTATTATAAAACACTTTGCAATATTCTCTAACTCGAAAAGTTCAGCACTTGGAAATTGATCTATTTACATGATAATAAGCTCGCACTTGGAATTTTTCCAGGCACTAGCTACGAGGGATTCCTACAAAGAGCACTTTATATGATGATTCAATCTTTCCAAAGGCTTACTTCTTTGTTGGTGACGATCTTAACTTTAAAAGCTGACTTTATCGCAGAAAAGACACATCTAAAATTGCTATGAATACTTCCAATATTACATGAGGAACTTACGAATAAAAATTTTATCTGGAATAAAAATACATAAAATAAAGAAAAATAAAAATAACGTTTCTAATGATGCCGAATTTCTTTATTTGAAACTACGTTTAGCTGAAAGTAGATTGCTGAGAATTATTACTATGTTTAGTTTTCACATGTAATTACGTTCACTATTATGTTGACTGTGAAATGAATAAATGAAAATAAATTTATCATTAAATTCTTTATTCTAGAAAGTTTTTAGCAACGTAGTAATATTTATTTACTACCCCACAACTGTTCCAAATGCATGTTAATTGTTAGCTTCTGCACCGAGAACATTCCGAAAGTCATAGCTTATTTACTGACAACGTATCGGAATTTCAAAAGCTTCCACCAGTTTCCTGTGAAAAATAAGTATATTTCCAAAAGCGTTTTACTATAAGTTTCATGAATGTAGAGGTAAACTTCTCATTTCTATGAAATTATTTTTCAGCCAACAGTCTGAACACATACTATGTGACATTGAAAATACAACACCAAGAAGGTGTTGACAAAAAAATATACAAATTTCACCGCAGACACAAGCATTGCGCTATGATACTATGAGGAGAGAAAGCTTTCCACTCTTCTGAATTGAAGACCGCGATCTGAATTTCCAGCGTGTATGAAGAAACGTTTCGCATAATAAAACATCTTGTTCAATGGGAAAAGACCGCTTCTTTTGACATTCTGAACTATACAGATCAAAGGCTTGAAAAAAGCACAGCAAAACGCTTTACAGAATAAAACATACGTTTAAAAGCGAAAAGAGCGATGCCTTTGACATACTCGTCGGGCACAAAACGGACGGCCGAATTCGCTCTCCTATTAGTATTAAAGCTCAATGTGCGCACCTCACTGAAGTATGCTAATATGGTGAAATGCGCAGCTCTCCGGCGCATGATGAATGAGTTAAGAAAGAAGGAACCTGCGGAACAAAGGCATTTCTTGCCGTTCTTTTTGCCAGGAAAATCATCGCTAAAATTTAAAGGCACATGAGAAGCATAAAATGCTAAGCCTCTGTCGGTGGAGGCAGCTCCAGCATAATATGGCGATTTTATGAGAGGCAGTGTGATCGAACTAAAAAGGGCAGGTTTTTCCTTATATCAACTATCAGCTGACACACCTGGATGGGTCTCCAGTGCGCCGGTTGTTGGAAAGATTGTTGGCACAAGATACACCAATTTCGGTTCGTTAAGAAAGCTGCTATTGACTGCACTTTCGTCAGCGATAGTCATCGCGTAAGCGTGTGGCGTCGACGCTGAAACAGCTTAAACCCAGAAGCAATTTTGGAATGCCTCACTGATAGACAACGAGGTATCGTGGTTAGGATGCAAGTGCATGCGATGCCAGCCCAACGATACTTGCATGATGTGCTGCGACCGGTGATTCTCCTCCTCTTTCATGGAGCGACCAGTACCCTGTACGAGCAAGGTAATGTCCGACCGTACTCTGCTAACATTAGTCAATGTACTCTGCAAGAGTTACGGATGCTTCCCTGGACGACTTTATCAACTGAACTCCTTCAAATCCAACACATTTGAGATGTGATTGGACGCCGTTTTCAGACTGAGATCACCACGTTCAGAAGACGAATTTTGCGAATGCTTGACTGGGAATGGAGAGCCATTCCTCATTCTGCCGTGTGTAATCTCATTGGCTCCGTACCGAAGTGTTGCTTCGTCTGTCGCCGTCCACGGTGGTCCTACTACCTACTGAGCCGACACTACTCTAGATCTGTATTATAAACATCATTTCTAACGGAAAATCACTATGGTGATTTGGGGATGTTTATGCAAAATCAGTTAATGTGGGAATAAAAAATAACTGTATGGTGAAAAATAAAAGACAGTAAGACAAGCTAATATGAACAAATGGGTAGGATACTGCAGACACGAGTTTCCAGCTGACAATGAACTTTCTTTACAATGCAGTTTATTTTGTTATCAACAATGCTAATTTTCGATCACTTTTGTAAAATCAGCTATCCTTGTTTGATAATAAATTTTGAATGAACACAGTAAATAAAATAAATTCCAAATAAAATCTCTTAAAATTTTTAATTCACAAAAAAAAAAGAAAAAAAAAATGAAAACAAATATTCTAATCACTAATGCAGAATTTTCCTTATTTAATGAGCATGAAATACCACTTAAATAAACACTATATATAAATATATAATAAGAAACAGCGCATATTTCATTAAGTTTTTCATTACAGTTCAATTAGAAATGCATCAAAATAAATTGCCTTTGAGGTTTGGGACTTTCTTTCCCTAATATAAATTCCGCACAATTTAAGTGTTCAAACTTCTTAATGAAGGCAGGTGGGTCTATAATATTTATTATAGTTACGAACGAAGATCTATTTATTTCATTCTTTTTATTGTCATTAATTTCTAAAAAGTCTTGGTATTTTTTGTGGAGTGAAATATTTTTATTATTCTAATATTCTAAGTTCGTACATAAAATCAATTTTCTTTTGCATCAATAAATTTTGATTTAAAAAACTTGCGGCAATTGCGTTTTGTGTCGAAGTTTGGCAACAAATCTGTTCATGCATTTTTTTTTCAAATCATAGCACCGCCATCGAAAAGTTTTGCGTTGGGGTTAGTTTTTTAAAGTTTAATCCCGCTCTTTACAGTTTTAAGGTACTAGTCGGATTCTAACAAAACTATTTTTCCTTGAAAGATCTCGGTTTCTACACTTATGTTACTATTTGATTTCAACATTTCTTTTTGAATTATAAAGATTTCAAAAGGAAAAAAATGAGAAGCACAGCTGACAGAAAAAAATAGTTTATAAAAGTTTCTATCTGCATATTAATATTTTTTTCAATATTTTAACATTAATGACTGTGGAAGATATACAAAACTTCTGATCTAAGAAAACCCCCAACAACACATGCACACACACACACAAAAAAGCGCGCGTACGCGTATACATGCACTTACATACACACACGCGCGCGTGAGCTCGCACAAATTCACACACACACACTAAGTATTAGCTTTGGAAAAGTGAGTAAATTACAGAGATTCTGAATACCATTTCAGCTTTTTATTAAAAAAAAAGGATATTAATTGTTAATAAAAATTTAAATGCAGTTTCTTGCAGGCAAAACACTGACGGAAGTTATCCACCAATTGATGAAATCAGAGTGAAATGGATTCAAAGCAAAAAAAAAAAAAAAAAAAAAACCTCGCTAGCACTACATGCTTTCCTTTCGCTTTCTAAATAAAAGTTCTTTTAGAATGAACACTTTATATCCTGTAATAGTTTTCTTTTTTTGGTAACAGTTACAGTAAATATTCAGGATTTCGTTTTATTTTTTAAACATATTATTTTATTAACAATCGGTTCGTATGTAAAGTGCT